>JASDQU010391844.1:0-10974 GCA_032191745.1 Picea mariana | reverse complement strand
CCCGGAAGCAAAAACCTGCTAAAAATAGTAAGTTGCCAAAATGGCCAGAAAACTGTTTTGAGCCATTTGGAAAAGGTGGGTGGCCCCCGATATCCACCTGGATCATTTTATCTAAGGGTTGATCCTAGAGCTTAAACATGACTATCCATGAAGGAACTTCAACCAATAAGGCCCCCCTGTTCAATGGAACAAACTTTGCATTCTGAAAATTTAGGATGAGAACCTACATAATGGATTTAGGTGTAGATGTTTGGGATGTGGTAGAGATTGGTTATGTAAAGCCAGTTGTACTAGCTTCTAAAGATGATAAGTTAGAATTTAGATTCAATGCAAAGGCAATGAATGCTATATTGAGTGGGCTTGCTAACGCTGAATTTGTAAAAGTAATGCACCTTGATTCTGCCAAAGAGATGTGGGATAAACTCATTAACAGTTATGAAGGAAATGAGAAAGTAAAGGATGCCAAGATTCAAACCTATAGATTACAGTTTGAATAGATAAAGATGAAAGATGATGAAATTGTTGGGAAGTACTTTCTGGGAGTTGAAGAACTAGTAAATGCAATGAAAGGACTTGGTGAAAAAATTGAGGAAGCCTCTTTAGTTCATAAAATTTTGAGATCTCTGGCAGACAGGTTCAACCCAAAGTTCTCTGCTATAGAAGAAATTAATGATCTAAAATCTCTTCCTTTTGATCAACTTCTAGGAACATTGACTGCATATGAAATGAGGATAGGTAAAGATAAACCCACCTCTAGATAAGCATCATTTAAACAAGATAAGAGTGAGGATTTTGAGCCTGATGAAATTGAAGCAAAATTTGTGAGAAGACTAAAGAAAGGATCAGGCAAGTACCAAGGCAAGTTTCCCTTAAAAAAATTTAACTATGGAAAAATAGGTCAATTTGCATCTAAGTGTCCATGCAAGAAGAAGGACCAGAACGTTGAAGGTGAAGAGAAGTACAAATCCAAGAGATTTGGTGAAAATAAATGTTTATGTGTAAACAATGATGACTCTTCAGGAGACACAGATAGTGATTCTTCTTGTGAAGATAAGGTTAATGACTTTATGCTTATGGACAAAGAGGATTATGATAATAAAAGCACAGGAAGTGATGTTAATGATGAAGAAGCTGTGGTTGACTTGGAAGGAGAACTGATCAGTGCTCTAGAAGAAATTGCTAGACTCATATTTAAGAAGAAAAAGCAAAAACAATTGTTGATACATTTCGAAAAAGACAGTAAAAAACCTGATGAAGACTTTTCCCTACTAAAAGTGGAATTAGAAGAGGCAAAGAAAATAGAGGACATTCTGAAACAACAGTTATCAGAGAAGAAGGAAAGATGTGAAGCCTTGGAAGAAGAGGTAGTAAAAAACAGAAAAGAGATGGAGAAGTTTAAGGCATTATATCTCCAAAATCTTCCAAGCATTAAAGCCTCAGCATAACTAAATGACATTCTGAGAAAACATAAATCTCCTTTGTTGAAGACTAGTTTAGGCTATGTAAGTGGTTCAAGCAGCAAACATGATGAAAGTTGGCTATGGCATAGGAGACTTGGACACCTAAATTTTGATCATCTAATCAAACTTAGTAACAGTGGGGCAGTAAAAGATCTTCCAAATATATCAAAGACATATGATTATGTATGTAAACATTTCCAAATAGGAAAGCTTACTCAGACACAGTTTAAATCTAAGAACTTTGCATCAACGGAGAAACCTCTTCAGTTAGTACATATGGATTTATGTGGACCATCAAGGAAGGAAGGTACAAGAAAAGAAAATTATTTCATGTTGATTATTGATGATTATTCTAGACTTACATGGGTTTCCTTTCTGAAAGAAAAATCTGAAGCATTTGAAAAATTCAAAGTGTTTAAGGCTCTGACTGAGAATCAAACAAGAAAAATATTGAAGGAAGTAAGGCCTGATAGAGGAGGAGAGTTTAGTTCAAGAGACTTCAAGGAGTGTTGTGATAAACATGGGATCAAAAGAGAGTATACTATTCCAAGGACTCCACAACAAAATGGAGTAGTTGAGAGGCAGAATAGATCAGTTCAGCAGATGGCAAGATCAATGATGAATGAAAAGAATATTGCTCAGACATATTGGGTAGAAGCAATTCATACAACTGTACATATTATTAACAAATCTCATCTCAGGCCACAAAGTGACAAGACTCCTTATGAACTATGGTTTGGAAGACCTGCTTCAATCAATCATTTTAAAGTCTTTGGGAGTAGATGCTATATCAATAATAATGATGAAAATCTTGGCAAATATGATGACAGGGATGATGAAGGTATCTTCTTAGGGTATGCTACAAACAGTAAAAGATACAAATTCTATAATAAGAGGTTGCATAAATTGGTTGATTGTATTGACATAAAAGTTGATGAAGAAATCCCAGTATGAGATGTAAGCAGTGTTGAATCAACAACAGAGGATATAGTTGAAGATGAAGATGAACAGGTCCAAGAATCAAAAAGAGAAGAATATGAGTCAGATGAAGATACAAATACTCAGGCAGACTCAAATCAATAGAAAACCTCAAATCCTCCCTCCAGAATTACTCAAAATAATCATCCTGCAAGTCAAATAATTGGTGAGAAAGACAAAGGTGTACAAACCAGGAGAAGGATAATCAAATACACCAAGCAATCACATATAGCCTTCATATCCATGGTGGAACCCAAGAACTTTAATGAAGCCAGTAAATATGTAAACTAGTTAAAATCAATGAATGAGGAACTAGATCAAATTGAGGAGAACAATACTTGGGAGCTTGTTCCTAGACCTGCAAATAAGAATGTAATTGGATCCAAATGGTTGTTTAAGAATAAAATGAATGAACAAGGACAAATTGTTAATAATAAAGATAGATTGGTCTGTAAGGGGTATGCACAAGTTGAAGGACAAGATTTCGATGAAACCTTTGCATGAGTGGCAAGATTGGAAGCCATCATAATATTTCTTGCCTATGCATGTCATAAGAAATTTAAAGTATATGATATGGATGTTAAGTCATCATTTCTTAATGAAGATCTAGAAGAAGAAGTGTATGTGGAGAAACCTGAAGGATTTTCACTGACAGATAATCCTGACTATGTCTGTAAATTGAAAAAGGCATTATATGGACTAAAACCGGCACCACGAGCCTAGTATTATAGACTGGACAAATTCCTATAGGACAAAGGGTTCAAGAGAGGTATTGTTGACAGTAACCTATACATTAAGTCTGAAGGTGATGATTTATTAGTTGTTTTGGTTTATGTAGATGACGTTATTTTAGGATGTACCAGTGACCCTTCAGTTCAGTGGTTTTCTAATTCAATGCAGACTGAGTTTGAGATGTCCATGATAGGAGAACTATCATATTTTCTTGGTTTACAAATCAATCAAAGTTCTGCAGGGATATTTATCTCTCAAGAAAAGTATTTGAAAGATATGTTAAAGAGGTTTCAGATGGAATATTCTACACCTATGAGCACACCTATGGTGGTTGGTTGCAAGCTCAGTAAAGATGATATTTCACCTGATATTGATCAAAGAACATATCGATCAATGATAGGTAGTCTTATGTACATCACAACATCCCATTCTGATATAATGCAAGTTGTTGGAATGGTAGGTTGTTATCAGTCTACTCCTAAACAAAGTCATTTAGCAGTTGTCAAAAGGATATTCAAATAATTGAAGGGTACAATGACTTATGGTCTCTGGTATCCTAGAAATCAAAATTTTCAATTAACTGCATATTCAGATGTTGATTGGGAAAAATGTTTGGATGGGAGATAGAGAACCAGTGGAGGTGCATTCTTCATAGGTGATTTGTTAGTAGAATGGATTAGTAAGAAGCAGGGATCTATTTCATTATCAACTACAGAGGTAGAGTACATTGTTGTTGCTAGTTGTTGCACTCAGATCTTATGGATGATACAAACTCTTGCAGATTTGAAGGTAACTTATACTGATCCAATTCCACTTCACTGTGATAACACCAGTTCCATTAGTGTATCCAAGAATCCAGTATTTCATTCCAAGACCAAACACATCCCCATAAAATACCATTTTCTGAGAGAGAAGGTCACCTATCAGATTGTTCAGGTTATTACATTCCAACCACATAAAAAATTGCAGACATCTTTACTAAACCCCTAGACAAGACACCATTTGAATATCTTCATCAGAAGTTGGGTGTCATCCCTTCTCTCACCTAAGAGAGTCCATCTTGTTAGGGGGAGTATGTGTTGGTTGAATATTTGATACCTTCAAAAAGTACTGCAACAACTTAGGGGAGCATGTTTTCTTTGACATTGATGTCAAAGGGGGAGAAAAGGTGTGGTTTGGATGCTACAGTTGGAGGTATAAGAAGAATAGTGCAGCCTTTCAGGGTTTCCATCAATGCCAAAAGGAGAGATTGTTGGCATGTTTATAGGAAGAGTGTGATTTTCATTGATGGAAAGAATATAAGGCGAAGCACAAGGTGAGAAATATCAGAAGGAAGAGTGACAGTGGTCATTGGATCACCGATCCAAAGGACCTTCAACCGAATACCCAAAAAATGTTGGATCCTTCTAAGTGGAAGGACATGATAAGCTAGAGGAGAATCACCGAAGATAGATTGAGCCATCGATCTAAGAACATGATCGATGAACAACATTTGGTTCATGTCAAAAGTTGTGAGGAGGTTATTGTTCGGGGAATCTCACTTCGGAAGAATTAGCAACTTGAAAGTTGAATTACTCGAAGCCCGAAATATGAAATGAATAAGGACCATCGGATCTAGAGAAAATGCGATGACCATTGGATCACCTTAAGTGGAAGGACAAGATAAGAAAGGGATTATATTTGAGATCTCAATCATTCTAATTTTCGTCAGCCGTTGGATCAAATTAAATGGAAGGATATGATAAGAGGGGCAAAATGATTGTGAATTCAATCATCCAGATATTCTTTAGCTGTCAAATCAAATCAATTAAAGGATAGGATAAGCGAGGCACAAGGTTTGAGAATTTGATTATCCGAAAAAAAATCTTAGTCATCGGATCATCCGAAGTAAATCTCAGTCGTCAGATTGTCTGATAAAGATCTCAAGTGTCAGATCGTCTGAAGTGAATCTGGGCTGTCTGATCTAGAGAGTCAGTTTGAGATTTGAAATCCCCAAAGTCCAGAGAGCCAGAGAGCCAAAATAAATCCTCGACCATTGGATCATCCAAAGTAAATTTCAACCGTCAGATCATTCTAAAGTGGAAGGACAAGATAAGTTAGAAGAAGGGCGTGCTAGTCTCAGTGGTTGATAATCAGGCACNGGGGGGGGGGGGGGATTCAAGTTGGTGGTATTTTCCATGTGGGACCCTCATACGTGTCACCTTTGTGTCAAATCAGACCCCCCTCGCTCATTTCCACTTACCGCCTAAACCCCCCTTCAAGTAAACCACCAAACTAATCATACATACCACCTCTGCGCTTCGACGTCACACTCCATTACCCGCTAGACGTCACACTCCACTACTACGATCTGCCTCCACACTCCACTACACTACCTACATGTCTCACCCATGTCAAAAGACCACCTCAACAAGGACATGTGGCAGACCACGTCAACAAGGACAAGTGGCAGACCACATCATCAAGGACACATGGCAATAATCCATATACTTCGAAGGAAATTAAAGTTTGAGACTTGAGATTTCAGAAGTCCGGAGACCCAAAGGAGATCTTGACCGTTGATCAAGAAAGGGACCGCAGAACCGTTGATATGGTTGAAAGGTCAAATTCTCTAAGTAGAGCAGAGTTGTCGATTGAGAAGAACAGGTGTCCCCAGATCATAGACTCAGGAAGATTGGCGTACGGAGAAAAGAAGAGTTTGATCTTTGAAACTCCCGAAGCCTGGATCACGAAATAAATCACAGTCGTTGATTTAGGGAGGTTAGATATGATCCACAGATCATGAAAGAACAAATATGAACCATTCGTTCAGGAGCACCACCAATATCCTGAGATTGACGGTCCCGTCATATTGCGGGGTCAAAACATGCTCGGGTCTTAATTTTTCATGAGAGGGCCGCAATCAAAACCATGGTATCGCCAAAGGCTTACGTGGAGCTTTGTAGTGAATTGTGGGGAAAAAATCAGATTTCCCTCAAACCACCTTTGGTCATGCCCGCAATCGCATGGTCACATGAGAGCATCATCCAAGGTCACATCAATGGAAGATTGAGGAAGGATCTAGCGCTCCTAGGCTCCATATCGTAGGTTACACATTGAAAATTTAAAAAGCATCTGCGTGTATAATCCAACGACATTGATCAAACCGAATCTGATAAAAGGGTTGTTGTTTCACTTTGTGTTTTCTTGATCAGTTACGATTCAGTTACACTAACTGAATCTTTGTTCTGGGGAGTTGGAATCGTTTCTCTTGAGAGTTCTGAGATTTTTGACATGGGCGTTGGAGATTCTGAGAGTAACGAATGATGAGAGCATGAATAAAAGAAATATGTCGTGACAAAGGAAGGTTGTTGTTTCTCTGTAAAAATTAGTCGAACTGTAAGAAATAGAGTTTACAGCATGAGCTAAGGGAGAAAATGTAGATATGAAGAACATAAGCTGGACAAAGCAGAAATGGTGAAAACAACAGACTGTACGAGAACTTAAGAGCAAGAATATGTGAGTAGGAACACACTGATGCAGATAGAGAAGAGCAGTGTAGCAGAACAATGATGAGACTAGTAAGCCATTGATAAATATTGTATCACTGTAATAAATTTCAGAAAGCAAAGATTTATATTTCAGGGTGGTAGGGTGGTGCTAGGGAGGACTTTTGTCCTTAGAGTTTCAAGTGGGTGCTTGAACATAGGAAGTTGTAGCTTCCATCTAGTTGCAACCAGAAAAACTAGGGTGGTAGGGCGGTGCAAGGGAGAACCATTGTTATCTGTTGTATAGGTTGGTGCCTGTGTGACTGGAAGTTGGTGCTTCCATCCAATTGGTGCTGGAACACTTAGGGAGTTGGTGCTTCCTTCTAGTGGGTGCTAGAGAAACCAGAGAGTTGGTGCTCTCAACAAGTTGTAGCTTGTTAAAAAAGAGGTTGTAGCCTCATTTTGAATTGGTGCTCAAAGATTGATGATGTACAAAACATAAAAGACTACCTATCATTCTAAGAAGAAGAGGTTTTCTCCCTTTATGGGTTTCCTCATGAATATCTGTCTCTGTGTATACCATAGGTGTGATTGACGTCTATTATTTCTATTGTTCATGTCTTTCATAATCTTGATGATCACTTGGAGAAGATTAATAATATTTCAATAGGATTAAAATTGTTTAAGCATAGTAAAAACTGATTCACCTCCCCCTCTCAGTTGTCTTCGTAATTTCAATAGGATCGACATCGGCTTGCAATTTGTGTTGGTAGAAAACAAGGAAATCTCGACTGCACGGAGGATCAACATGGAGAATATAAAATGGCCAGGACAGAGATTCCAGTGGAAGAAATACCATACAACATTGCAGAATCATGTGAAGTCAGTATTATGTATAGCCACAAAACACAAAGAAGACCAGGAACAACCCGACTTCCCAAAAATATTTACAAAAATTGAAGAAGGAGAATGCCACCTTGACGAAGAAAAACCACCATAATGGATGGACGATGAAATAAAAATGAAGGAATTCAACATATCAAATGATGGTCGGCCAAAAATGGTGTGAATAGGTGACTATTGGTCTGACAAGAAAACAAATGACATAGTCAATATACTAAAAGAGTACCAATATGTTTTTTCACGCGACTACAAGGATCTAAAAGGACTTGTAGGGGAAATATGTGAAATGAATATTGAACTAATCCCAGGAGAAAAACCAATTAAAAAACAACCATACAAGTTAGTGCATAAGTACAAACCAATCATTCAAAAAGAGATTGAAGGAATTCTACAAGAAATAATTATTTATCCTATCGACAAGGCATAATGGGAAAGTTCCATGGTGGTACAACCAAAGAAGCATGATCCAAAGAAATTAATAATTTGTGTCGATTTTTGGGGACTCAACAATCAGACTGTAACATATCCATTCCCCGCGCCTTTTGTTGATGAAATCATAAATGAAGTCATTGGTCATGGATTCTATTCATTCATTGACAGATTCTTAGGATATAACCAGGTGCCAATAGAAAAATAAGATCAGGAAAAAATAACATTCGTGTCAAAATTTGGATCTTTTTCCTAGAGAGTCATTCCATTCGGACTGAAGAACACACCAACAGTTTTTTCAAGAATAGTGGTCAAGGAATTCCAAGAGTATATATATAAAACCATGGTTGTATACTTTAATGAGTGGAAAATATGTATTCTATTCATAAAACACATACAATGGCTTCGACTTATGTTAGAACGCTGGAGACAGATTCAATTACCACTAAACATCATAAAATGCATATTTTCCACACCTATTGGAATCCTGCTAGGACATGTCGTATGAAAGATGGGGTGAAGCTAAGATAAAGATTATCCTTGATCTAAAACCACCCATGAATAAAAAACAAATCAAAATTCTACTGGTTCATACTGGCTATTATAGGAAGTTTATACGCCACTACTCAGACATCACCTTCCCAATGTATGAGCTTCTACGAAAAGATGTTGAATTCAAATGGAGCCAAGACTACCAATATTCCTTCAAATTTTTAAAGAAGAAGTTGGTCAAAGAACCCATTCTCAAATTTCCAGACTGGTCGAGAAAATTCCATGTCCATGTCAATGTGTCCAATGTAGCTATCGGTGTTACACCTCAAAATCACTCATTGCAATGATGGCTAGTGTCATCATTACAAATATCACAAGTGTCAAAAACATCAAACTGTCATCTTGCCTATGTCATCTCTCTAATGACATCATAAGGATACTTAAGACACCTCAAATGCTAGTTTTGAAGAGGACAAATCAATTGACAAAGGAGTACAAGCTTTTTTCCACTAGAAAAAACACTCGAAAGTTAAATTTGGAAGGGGGCGCTCCCCTACATACTTTTAGGGAGCGCTGGCACTCTGTACCCTCTTCTGGGGGAGCGTTCCAATGCTCTGTGCCCCTTTTGAAGGAGCGTTGGCCTTTTGTGGGCGAAATTTGGTTTGTTGGAGAAAATCAGGGAAGAATCCCCTCAATATCTGAAGGTGGTTGGATTCAAATCTGAGGTCAAGGCATGATCTTAGGGTAAATACACAACTGAAGGAGAGGAATCCTCAACTTATCCCAAATATCTCTCAAGTGTTTAGGTCTCTCTAAGCTTATATAAAGAGGCCTTATCATGGTGAAAGGTACATGACATGATAGAGATTAGAGATACCAAACTTATGATCTCATGAGTGGTATTAGATATATGGAGATTGAGAATTACACCAAACTTATGATCCCATAAGTGAGATGTCATTGAAGCATAATCAGTGTAAATTACTTGAGCAAAGGGGCTGGACAAGGAGAGCTGGAGGAAGTTATTGCACCTTCATTAAAGGATTGTAAGTATTCTTCATTTGTTCTCATTAATATACATATATGCTTGGCCTGTTTCTTTCAAGTTCATGTTTGTTCCACATGAACTTGTCTCTAGTAGATAGATCTGTATTTGAGCTAATCTCAGTAGAATAGGAATCTTATCGTATCTTTGTTTGTTCTATAGGACCTATCGAGGAGCTTAGGATTGAAGCTCAACTTGGACTTTGTGAGGATGAATGCCACTAAAAAAGGTACACTTTTCTTATTCCTCTTCATACATTAGATTAATTAGATCTACAAGGATGTCAGTGACTGATCTAAAAATGAAGAAGACTTGAAATACTTGAAATTATTGCAATGTAATTGTTATGTGTTTAAATCAAATGGATCAGTTTGCAACACATAGATTAAGGGATTACTCATGCAAAATACACATAGACAGCAACATAATCAATGAAAATAAGCACATAAACACAGCAATTGATAAAGGAGTTCACCCCTCTCTTGGGCTACATCTCCTGGTCCAGCTTCCAATGGATCATTATTATTAATTGCTCAAAAGTGATCAAAAACACGTCTTACAATGCTCAAACTGACAAACCGACTGCTCCAATGGCTTCAGAGCGTCCAAAACCCCCTGTCTGGGATCTTTCGGCACCTCAATCGGTCGAAAAACAAAGAAGTTAGGCCTCCTTGAAGTCCCCCCTTCAAGCTTGTTGTCTCTGCATCTACAAAACGCACCCTTCTTAAATGAACCTGGAACACATGCAATAAATAGCGTGAAAACCTAGCACTGGGTGCAACCGTGCCAACGGTGCAAACCATAGGACGGTTAAGGGCACGTCAGCCCCTAACCACCTAGCACCTGGCACATGGAGGTCATATGACCTTGCGTATTCATAAAAAGGACTAACTGCCAAACTGTTTGAAAACTGCCCGCGCACCTTTCTGTATAGCCAACGGTCACATTACATACAATAGAACCAAGGCTTATATATATAAGTGCCACACCATTCCACGGTGGTCGGGGCTATACCTGTTACAACTCCCGCGTGGTGTATTTTATATGTGGTCACATGTAATATCGATCTGACTGTGGGTTGGGGCTAAGCCCCGGCCCGACCCCCCGTCGTATATTACATAGTTTGAATTCAAATATAATTGAACACATATACATAACAAGGCACATCCGGTGGTCCGTTGGTCGGACGGTCTTTGCAAAGTCACTATGTGGTGGGGAGGTCTGAGGGTCGAACCCCACGGACTCCAATAATTTTACATAACAACCAAAAGCCAATAAAGGGGTGCCACGTGGTAGCCCATGACTGGGCCACGTGGCACCTTACCATTAACCAACAAAACACCACGTGTCACTTTCTGATTCGACCAGGTCTACCAATCAAAATATACCACATCATCACATGCCACATCATCGTACGATCGTACGACCCTGCCACGTCAGACTGTACGGACTATACAGTCAGCATCAT
>JASDQU010391843.1:0-11008 GCA_032191745.1 Picea mariana | reverse complement strand
GTTGTCCTATCATCTATATTTCAAATAGCTTAACATAGCATATAAGTCATCTAAATCTAGTTTTTTTATAAAATTTTCTATGTGAAAAATTTCTACCAAAAATAGAAATTTTTCTTCATCTTTGCTTGTTGTGTGTAGCATTTCCAGCAAAATAGACCTTGCTGGTTTTTGCAAGTTTAGATCTGGTTGAGAGGGTTATGCTACCCCAAAAACATCCACACAACACTCCAAGACCCTTCTCTTCAAGTGGGTAACATTCTCAACATTTCTCTTCATTTTTCCTAGCTAATTTCTCATTCTTTCTTCACTTTCTAGCAACTTCTTACTTGTTCATAGCTTGGGAGGAGGATTGGTACGGCCTACCTCCCACATGTGAGTTTGGGCTTAGATCTACTTTCATTTCTTCATCTCAAAGTCACTTTCCTAAGCTAGGACGTGGGGTTAGTGAGCTTCTTACTTCCCTTGCTTGCTTACCTCTCTTTCTTCTATCTCTTGCTTGCCTCTTTCTCTTTCTTCTTCCTCTTTCTTCTTTCCTTTTCTCTTTCAAGCATTCTCTAAGTCTAATAATTGCCTACCTATTGGGAGAGGAATACTCCAAAGGTAAGGTTAGGGTTTAATATGTGTTATTGATCTAAGTGCTTAATGTTTTGATATATTCTAGATCTAGATCTCACACATAATCAATCTCTAGCTTAAGCCTATTGGGCATAATCAACTTAGCTAGATCTATTTGCATGCTTAATCTCCTTAAAGTTTAATCTTTACTTTACATGCTTAAATCTAACCCTAAATGTTTAAATGCTTCAATAAGTTAAGTGAATGGTGTTTTTCTTTCATGCATTAATTTTAAGGTCATTTGCCAACACACTTGAAGTAATTCTTATGGTTGAGTTGATAGTATAGGCAAACATTTAAATCTTGTTTCTCACACTTGTGCTTGGATCTAAATGTTCTAAATCAACATAAGATAAGTGTGCTTATTTTCATATCTTGTTGGCAAGTTGTTCTTGCCCCTCGTGATTTTACTTCTTCACTTTGCAAGCTACATATTGGTGCACTAAGTAATTTGCTCTCACATAGCTTATATGTGTTAATGCCTTTCATTTCATAAGCTTAAGCAACATATTTAGGCTGAAGTGAGTTTCGGCCAAGTCACTAAATCACATTTTAAAAGTGTCATAAAATCATTAAAACACTCTAAAATACACCTAAAAATCTACCTAATTCATATATTAACTTAATAGACTTAATACGGTACCTTAGACCACCATCTTCACCATCTAAAACGGGTATTGAGGAGGGCAACGGACGGTGATAGGCCGGGGACGGTTTCGTGGCACGAAGGAGTGTCATTTCCGTAAAAACTCAATGCTTTGGTTGACTATGACAGCTAGGGTTAGCCTCGTTGCTATACTATCTTGAGCATCCAGTAGCCATTTGGCAATAGGAGGAGGAGGCTTTGGTGAAAATCTCAATAAAGTTAATTAAAACTTGATAATTTTAAAAAACCTTTAATAATCCAACATTGGGGCTTAATCTAATAAATATTTGGTGGGTTTAATAACTAAGAGTGGGTAATCTTCATCATCATTATAACACTTGTGCTTAAAATCTCTAAATCTTCTTTGTTGATGTGTTAATGGTAATCTCATAAATGTGATGATGCTTTGATCTCCTTGTATCCTGCACACAAACTTAAAAGTAGTTAGCTTGCTTATGGAATCCTAGCATTCTTTATTTGTAAATCTTGTATCTAATAGATTAATTATTCTTTTATACCTCTTGTAATCTATTTGTAACGAACCATCCTTTAACTCTAGTGGACCCCTTGTCCAATCTTAGGCCCTAGTCTTAGTTGCCCTAGGAAAAGGTTTGCTTAACATACTAACCTTGCATCTTGCATTGCTGCCTTAGCATCTTAGGTTAGAATTCCCCCAAAACCTTAACAAACTAAAATCAACTCCTAGAACTTAACTTTAAAACTTATCTAGAAACTAGGGACTACCCCCCTTGGCTTCCCTAGGAGTGAGCCTAGACGGAAGAGGTTTCGGTCAAAGTGACAGCGTGGGCTGTGAANCGACCCAACGAAATAGCACGACGGTTGGACTCGTCGCGGTTGAGTACTCTACACTGCGGAACGAGCGAGTCAGCTTGACCCATGGCCAAATGGTGCGACAATTCATGTGATGGAGTGGGAACGCATATATAGTGGCACGATGGGGGACGAGCTAACAAATCAAACAAGCAGAGAACAAAAGGCATAACACATCGAACAAGAAATCGAGCAGAGAACACACAACAAAAGAGTGACGAGTTACTCAGCCGAACAAAGAACAAACAAACTAGCAATAGATTTGGATCTGCACTTGCTTTTATAGGATTGCGAGCATCGTAAGTTCGACGGAACGATCAGTACAACAACTGGGAGAGCAGGTTCGATTGCGGAAAGGGGTCTGCGAGACAGAGGTAGGGGGCAAGTTATCAAGATGACTTAGCCAAGTTCTCTTTGGCATTGTACAAGCTACAGCTCCCTCTTGTAACCACTGTATTGTAACATCTTGTATCATATCAATGAATGAGTGTTAGACAAGACTTGTGCCACCCAACATATATGTTGTGTCGTTTCTATGTGTTGAATGCTTGTTGTATACTTATTTAAGAGTTAACATATGAATGTTAAATTGACTAAGTATAAGTGTTAAGTGTTGTCGCACAATAGGGCATGGTTGGATGTGTGCCTAAACCATTCATGCAAGAGATGGAGTGGACGACTTGACTCATTGTAGCTCAAGGCTAAGTTATGGGCATGCCCTAAGTGAAGAAGCATTACCCGGATGAAGTACGCTCAATTCGCTCTAGCCATCGAGTTTGAAACACCACAGTGTCACACGACCACAGTAGTCGAACGACTTGGGCACTCCAAGTCGGGTGAAAAAAGCAAGACAAACTAGAGGGTCGTGACAGTTGGTATCAAAGTTGGTTTTGCAGACAATTGGTGCTCTTCACCACTATCACCTTCATGACAGTTGGTATTAGGGCACTGTTATCCCCTAGCCTAGGGATAACTAAGGAGATTATGTCTCGAGGCCCACAGGTCATAAACATGGAGTACCGAGAGCCATATTGACTTGAGACTGGCCCTGGAGGGCCCATCTTTCATCTTCAGCGCCTCCACCTTGTCAGCAGCAGCAGCATCCATCCCATCGGCCTAGTCCTTTAGTAGCAGTGGGTCTTGCTCCATGAGGTAATGAGTTTGGGTATCATGGTATGTGTCACTATGATTCTCAAAACATTTGAATATGTGCATTTAATTCTTTTTGCGTCTGACGTGTGCTTGGACTTTATGCCTTTCCACTTGTCCACACCTGGGGGGAATGACAGGATGTCGTAGCAAGTTGGTTCTCTTAGGATTTCAATTGCCCCTGGGTGGGTTTATGAAAGGTCATCGTCCTTTCACACCATTACTATCACTTTTCATCATTTTCCCTCTCATCCATCCCCCACACTGGTTCGGGCATTAGGTTTGCCAAGCTAGCAAAGGGTTGTACCTTGCCTTGTGGGAAGAAGGGGCTAAAGGCCCAGAGGGTAAAAGTAGTTAGCAAAAGATAAAAGCCAAAAGAACAAAACCTTCAGATGCTTCGCCCAGGGATCCTCGAGAAAGCAATAAAAGGATTCTCAGCAAGAAACAGAGGGACCCATAAAATAATAAAATCAAGACCTGGTTGGAGGATAGGGGGTCTCATCACAAGCTAGCCTATTAGGTCCATGGGCATATAGTGGTATGACACTACCACTCAGTTGGTCACCACGCTAGGGTAGTGGCTCTTGGTGGCATAGCCAAGAGAAAGGGGGTCTCATTACGAGTCAGCCTTCTCATCTCTGTGAAATGCTTGTGGGTAACATTGTCACCACTGGTCACCATGCCAAGGCAATGTCCCCTAACTAGTCTCTTGAAAGAAAAAACAATAAAATAAAAAAGGTAAAAGGTATTGAATGGGCTTGGAAACATTTGCATCCATGACAAGGTGCAACTCACCCTCTTCAGAGGCACCCACAGGTAAGCCATACATTCCCCTGTCATCACTGCACCCATTGCTCAAACATCCCTACACCACCTCATCCATTTACATGTCCTGCGTTGTTGCCTTATACACACCTGGGAGACGTGGAAGAAATCTTCAATCCACTCAGTGTGTCCTTGGGGGCAAGTGAGAGTTAAGGTGTTGTCACCTAATCCTCAACTCCTCCATCTAGGCCAACTCCTAGCGAAGCCAAGGGGGGTAGTCCCTAACAAAGTACAAAAAAAATATAGATCTAGGAGTTTATTACTTTTATTCAACAATCAACCATGAATTGAAATACACATAAACAAATCATTCATCCACGATATAACATCAAGCATATACTTGCATAAAAAAGGATACTCAGGTGCGTTTGTTATATGCAAATGAAATTAAAATTTGCTATAGAGATGATATCCAATATAAAAGGAAGCCTGTGACTTTGTTGAATGTGAAAATTGAGACCAATTTCTTAAACTAAATCGTGGGCAATGTAGTTCGTGTGTTTTAATTAAGATAAATTGATGTTGAATTAGTGAAATGGTTTGGGCCTCCTTAGAGGTTAGCTATTTGTTTGGAAACTTGCGGAGAGATTTACCGAAACCCAATGGTCTCACCAGTAAAACTCACTTAAATTGTTAGATGTCCAAAACGGGTGGGAAGTCAGGTCCCGAGAGGGCCCGCCTTACTTCGCAGGTCACTTTAAGGCGTTTTCCTGTGCATTAAGCTAACTACTTTAGAGATTGTCCTAATTAGACTATCAACCACTGACCAGCACAGCGTGTATGAACTTACTTCCAGCAGATCGAGACTAGCTCGCAATTGAAAAGGTCAAGAACCGCATTGTGAGCTGAGCGGAATTTGTTTATTTTAAACTAGAAATAAAATACTGAAATGAAATGTGAGACTAATTACTGATCCATGCTGACCAGGCCTCTTTCGAGGAGCTAAGGGGATGGTTTATTTCCAACTTGAAATTGCAAGAAAGTAAAGTTAATCTAGCAATTAGTGTTCTAATTTGCAAAAGGAAATCTAATCTAGATTGTTGTTTGATTTTAATTTTACAACTGAAATGAACCTGTTGAAATGCTCGAAACAAGAAAAGACAAGAAACCAATCAAGAGGAAGATCCTGAAGCACAACACACCCCCCTTGGGGGAAAAGCAAAGTGAAGCCTCCCTTGGCTCACTGATTTTATAACCACAGTTACAAGTGCTCTTTTAAGAGTTTTTAGATCTCTTCAAGTGAGATTGGATCCTTATATATGGATCATGAAACTTAAAAATTTCACTTTTTTACAATGTTTAAGGAAGTAGGACCACTTTGGGGGTCTTAGAGGCTTCAAGTTCTTGGTTCTTCAGTAGAATTTTCTCTTTTCCTTGCACCAACCTGCACAAAATCAGCAAACAAACAAGATGCAAATATGGCCAAAGACACTTTAAGAGTGCTTTGGGTTATTATTTTATAAAATAAAAAAAAATTCAAAGTACAATTCTATGGTAAACTAGTAAATCTCTGAATTTAAAACTAAGTAGAAAAAGCCCTTTTCTTACTATTATTTTCGCTGTCCTAAAACAGAAATATAAAGACAGTAAGTTTTGCTCAAATATGGAAATTAAACTCTTGGAAAATACCTATCTTTAGCCTTTAAAAAATTGTCGAAAGAAGTGAGACTAAAGATGAAATAAAGCAAGCTAGATCTAATTAAATCTTTCTTTAGAACTTGAGATCTAAACTTCTTGCTTTGAAATACATAAAGTAAATGAGACATTCAACCTTAGAAACCAACAATCCTTTTACTTTATGTGTATTTAGAACAAGTAACCAAGGGATATAGAATTTGTTGAGAAAGAAAAGAAAGAAATGCTTGATTTTCTCAAACCCTTGGGCAATGGAGTCTCTTGTTTTGATGGAAAGTGGAAGGACTATATTACTTCACCACAATTTTGAAAAATGAGGGGGCAGCAAGTTAGCTTAGCCTCTCCTTCAAATAAGATATCCTGCACAACTTCAAACTTCTTGCAAAGAGGTTAACCGCATTAGTGTCATATAATTTAGAAAAACTTGAGAGCATGAGAATTAAACAAAATAAGCATACACATCAAACTACCTAGCCTATATAATACAATAGAAACAAGAAGCAAGCAAGATTCCTACCTCTATCCTATTGAGAGATAGCTCCCCTTACAAGGCCAAGATTCACCAAAAATTACAAGAAATAATCAACAAAGCATATACTTCATATACACCATGCACATAGATGATCCACACACAATAGTTCTACACCGTTGAGTAGCTTCCAAAGCCTTTTTATTCAAATAGAAATGATATTCCGATTACAATAGCAAGCATCTCAACCCAAGCTCCAACTAACTTGCAATAGGAGAGAATGTTTCAATATATAGGAGAGGTGATGAGTTTATCAAGGAGGAGGGCACCACTTGGAGGGGAAACATATGTCAAGTGCTAAGAAATGGCAGCCACTTGTTTCACAAACTCCCACGAGCTGCCACCTAAAGAGGTGAGGTGGAGTGAAGGTTGTCACCTATCAAACAATGGGTGGGCTCCCATGTGGGTGCGCCACCTCTCTCAAGGAGGGCGCACCTCTTTCTTGCACATGCTTAAAAACAATTCATACACATGCCCACTTTATTGCTTTGACCATTGAACATCATCCTCTTGCTGCCACATAGCCTTTAGAGGCTTTATTTCGTCTCCAACATGTCAAAACATGTTTCCTTGATTTGAGCATATGCTGACTTTTTATGATTTTATTTGACTTTTTTGGGTTTTGTGAGCAAAAATGACTTTTAAGTGATTAAAATCACTATTTTTGCTCAACTGAGTGGGTACTTAGGTAATATGGGTGCTCTAGGTCCAAAAATGAACACCCCCATGGCATATTAAGTCCCCTAGTACCACTTTTTTAATACATTTTTATTTTTTAATTAAAAATTGCCGAATTCTGGCAATTTTTTAATTAACTAAAAAAATTAAAAAATCATAAGGGGGACTTAGTACATTTCCATAAGACTCTAGGAGAATGTTTAGCATAGTAATATACATTAGACACTAGGCTTAGATCCATGCTCAAGCCTAACCATGGGCATATACTCCGGCTCTGGAGGGATTGAGTGAAAAAACTCATAAATTATAAATTGCCTGAAAACGGCAAAAAATAATTAGTAAGTAAAAAAAACACTCCATATTATAACTCACGCTTAGGACTTAAGGTGGCTAAGACCTTTTACAGTTCATCATGCAACATCTCTTATTACAATTTTTTATGGAAATGTAAAAGAAAAAGGGTGGTTTTTACAACCGACTGAATTTCTAAACTCTGAATTTTGAACAACAATGTTCAAACTTTGGCGGCTCGCTGGAAGTCCATCATAGTGCAACTTTGATGGATAACATTGGCTCCATATGGGGACGTGTGCTTGATATTTTATTCTTTAAAGGAAAGCGTACGAAAATCCAGAATCACATGACCTGCATTCACCAAAATTTTGTCAATAACATGTCCATCTATAAAATCCAATGCTAAACATGAGCTGCAAAAATAATATACATGTATATACAAATTTTTTGAAAGAAATAAACTATGTACAACATTTTACAAATTTAAACTATGTACAGGAAATAAATAAATTTAATGTACAGAGGATAGGCTTTAGAGAATATGATACAAGAGATGTCCCATGGACATCAGATGACTTCGTTGAAGAAGAGTTTGAGAAGTTGACCATTTACTGGTAGTGGCAACTTCTCACCGTCCAATCTGCTTAGGACAAAAGAATTTTTTCCAGCTACATCCTGGATAATATAAGGCCCTGCCCATAAGCTATCAAACTTGCCGTGGCTTCCTGGCTTCTCTCTTCGCTTGTCCCATAGGAGGATCGTATCACCTACCTGGAAATCCCTTTGTCTTGAGGATTTATCGAAGGTCCTTTTTATCTTTTCCTGATTTTTCATACTTTGATCAAGGGCTTTTCTTCTGTTTTCATCCAACTCAATTATCTGATCAATCCTGTTTTGATGAAAATCTTCGTCTAAGCCATACTTCTGGACAAACTGATACACTGGAAGCTTGAGATGAACTGGCAAAGTGACATCAAGGCCATAAACCAATTCGAAAGGACTCTTCCTTGTTGAACTCTTCTTCGTGATTCAGTCAACCCAAAGTGCAAACTTGATCTTATTATCCCATGATCTCTTGTTATCCCCAACAGTTTTCTTAAGAATTGTAATCAAGTTCTTGTTGCTAGACTCAGCAAGGCCATTACCCTGGGGATAATAATTTGATGAGTGGGATAATATAATGCCATATTTGAAACAGAATGAGGATAGTTTTGTGGAGCTAAAGGCCTTGGCATTATCAGTAGTTATTTTTGTTGGCACCCCAAATCTAGTGATAATTCTGTCTTCAAGAAAGTCCATGACCACTTTATCGGTTGTCGACTTGGTGGGTATAGCCTCTACCCACTTAGTGAAATAATCAGTTGTCGTGATTATCCAAGTATAGCCATTACTTGAATTATCTTTGAACTGACCAATAAAATCAAGCCCCCACTGTTGAAAAGGGGCTTCCACCACTACTGGCTGTAATGGTAAGGCTGCTAGCTTTCGCTTTCTAGTAAACAACTGACACTGCTGACAACCCCTAACCATTTTGTACACATCTGAAAATATAGTAGGCCAGTAGTAACCTGCTCTGAGGATTTTGTCGGCAGTGGTTTTGGATGCAAAATGCCCACCACAAAATCCTGAATGAAAATCAACCAAGAGTCTTTTGAACTCAAGCTCATCAACACATCTAAGTATTACCCCATCGGGGTTCCTCCACCCCAATCCATCCTAAATAATACAATACTTAGCTTCCTTTAATCTCAATGTTCTTCTTTTGTGACCAATCAAGTGACTAGGGCATGTGAGATTAGAAAGGAAGAAAATGATATCAGCATACCATTCGTGTTGTTCTAACCTTTGAAGTGCTGGAGATAAAGCTGGCCCAGCTTGGTTGTTTTGACAGACTAGGTTCAAAGCTTGTTCATTTCCTTCAGTTAGCATTTGAGCTAATCCTTGACCTTTGATTAATTTGGTGGGTTTTATCTCTAGATCATACTCTTGTATTTTCGAAACCCACTTTCCCCTGACCCCCAAGCAGTCTTGTTGTCCAAGGATATCTTTTACCGCAGGGTGAGGTACATACCCCACAACTTTTGAATATCCTATGTAGACTCGAAAATGCTTAAGGGACTTGACCAGGGCATATGCTTGCTTTTCCATAGTTGTATAATTAAGTTCTGAATTCTGCAATGCCTTGCTCATGAAAGCAATGGGTTTCTTTTGACCATCGTCATTCTTTTGGAGCAACAATCCTACTATAGTATCCTCAGAAGCAAAGGAGAAGATTTGAAAATCTTTGGAATAGTTTGGACTAATTAGTACAGGAGATTTACCAATTGTGTCTTTAATACTTTTGAAAGCTCTTCTTCCTTCTTCTGTCCATTCAAACTTGACATCTTTCTTTAAGAGTCTTTGGATGGGTTTCAAAGTTTCGGCAAGATTTGGGATGAACCTTCTTACAAAGTTAATTTGACCAAGGAAGGATTGCAAGGCTTTCTTGGTTTGGGGTAAAGGGACGTGTTGTATGGCTTGCACCCTTTTTGGGTCCATTCTCACCCCATCCTTTGTTATGATATGACCCAACAATTTTCCTTCATCAACTCCTAAGATTGACTTGGCCGGATTTAAGGAGTTGCCATATTTTCGGTATCTTTCAAACACTTGTCTGAGATGACTTATATGATCAGATCTTTCTTTTGAAAACACAATCAAATCATCCTGGTATATCTCGATGATCTTGCCCATCAACTCGTGAAAAGCAAAATCCATGGCTCTCTGAAATGTGGCCCCTGCATTTAATAACCCAAAGGGCATTCTAAGATACTCAAAGGTGCCCCATGGTGTGGTGAAAGTTGTCTTATTTTGATCCTCTTTCCTCACCAACACTTGATTGTATCCGGAGAAACCATCTAACATAGACATTATTTTTTACCCAATAACTCTTTGCAATAGAGTTTCCATGTTGGGCAAGGGGTAGTTATCCTTAATGCATGCAAGATTCAGATTTCTAAAATCTATACATAGTCTTATTCCCCCATTTTTCTTTCTAACTACTACCAAGTTAGAACACCATGAAGAATGCCTTGTTGGGGCAATGATGCCAGCATCCAACATCTTTTTGAGTTCTGCTTGAATCAAAGGTGCCAACTTAGGATTTATGCGCCTAAGTTTTTGCCGGAAAAGTTTTGTGTCTTCTTTGAGTGGGATAGTATGTTGAAATACATCATTTTTATAAGCTTTGAGTTCATCATATGTAAAAGCAAATACATCCCTATACTCACTGACAAGACTTATTAATTGTTTTCTTTCTTTTTCTGAAATACCCTTTTCGATTTTTATGAGCCTTGGGACTTCTTATGTCCCAATGTTTACTTCTATATAGCTGCCAGGTTTTATTACTTCCTTTTTCTTCTTGTGCATGTCATGCCTGTCAAAGATCTTTTCTAAAGCAGTTATTCCCCTAGGGGTTGGATTCTTTATTGAGTCATCCTCCTCAGGATAATCTTTGCCTTCTTCTTTATAACTGACCTTGAAATCTAAGAATTCTTGAACATTATGAATGAATCTTAGGATTTGTTTGTCATCTTTGAATACTTGCCAATGATCAACATTGTCTAGAACTAGAGGTCTAAAGATTATTTCTAATTTTCCTTCTCCTTTGATTAAATCTTCTGAAGGTTGGAGGGTTGAAGCTGCAACTGCCAAACTGTCGGCTAGACTGTTCTGATCCCTAGGTACTGAAATGAGATCCATAGCATCAAACATTTCTATGGTATCCCAAATTGCATTTCTGTATCTCCTTAATCTTTCACTTTTGC
>JASDQU010391842.1:0-11000 GCA_032191745.1 Picea mariana | reverse complement strand
TCAAATCTTGCGATACCCGATATGGCGATACGGGTATAGCCCTTTCCACATACAACCGTGGGCTATACTTAACTGTTAGCGCCTCTCGTAACCTCACAACTTCGCGACCTCGCAACCTCACGACCTCACCAGTTGAACCGTCGAGTTTTCCCTCTCCTAGTTCACGAGTCCCCGAGATGCGCAGTCCCACCTTATACCCTGCCATGCGTCCACACAAACCTCAACTTCTCGTCACTTTGCGACTCGGTGTCCACACGAGTCTCAGCTCCTCGGCACTTCGCGATTCGTGAATCATTTATGCCACCCGTATTCCACTCACGCTCCGCTATGGCCCACATTGCTCCAGCTATCGGGGTATCGCTATCTCACAACCTCGTGATCCCCGCATCCAAATTCTCGAACCTTTTCTTACGAGGTCCCGAGACATGATCCCTTGTGCAGATCCAACGGTCCTCTTGTGTTCCGGATCCAACGACTGTCCTTCTCTCGCCACCTCACGACCTCGCGACTTGGAGTACCAATTGTTTGGACTCTCAACCTATGAATTCCCGAGTTTGCGAGATCCCTCGATCTCTCGCCACCTATCCCCTCCGATGGACGACTACGATCCTCTCGCTCCTTCGTCGCCTCGCGTCCTCACGCCTCGCGACTTTAAACACCAATTCTTGGGCGTTCACTCTGTGAACTCCCGAGTTCGTGAGATCTCTTGATCTCTTTCCACCTATCCACTCAGATGGATAACTACAATCCTCTCTCACTTCGCTACTCGCGAAGCTAAAGGGTTTCCCCTTCGGTCCTCCAATGTCCGAGTCTGCGAGATGAGGATCTCCCTACATGCATCCTCCACAATGAACGACTCTGATCTTGTAGGGATATCGCGTCTCGTGATATCGCTGCTTTGGATTCACAACTTTGGGGCTTCAACTCCCGAGTCCCCGATACATGATATCACGTGTAGATCTGACGGCTCCTGTGACTCTGAATCGACGACTCTGCCTCTCCTGAGCTTCAAACCCTTCGAAATCTTCTCACTATAACCTCCTTGCACCTCTGCAAGATCTAATGATCCTCGAAACTTTGTGAAATATCTTCAGAAGATTTCGACCGTTCGTTCTTCCTTGTATAATCCACGAAATGAAAAGGGTATCTCTCTACGAGATTCATTCACTGCTTCGCCAACCTACGAAGTTTTCTTCCTGACTTCAAGTCACACTTATCTATGCCGATCTTCAGCAACTTAGAGGCCTATCCCTCCTGATCTTTGTTAAGTTACTTCAACCTCAACGAGGTTCTCTGCACGCACTCCTTGCGGAAATCCTGTGAACACTTCAACTGTTCGAGTTTCCTTGACTCTGCGTATGCCTGTAGCAGTAGTCCTTCAATACTTCTGCTCAGTTTCACGACTGAGGCTTTCTCCCTTAGCCTGCGCACTCCTTGCACGGCTCTTAGCAACCCGCTTTCGCTTCTGAGCGAATTGAGAACAAGAGTTTAACTCCCATGCCTTCTGTCAACTCTCTCCTTGCGGACGACTTCAACTACATTCCTTGCAGGAATCCTTGCTCAAAAGAGAAAAAATTGTAACTCACCTCACTTCCTCTCAGATTTCAATCTCAACACGTGAAATCATATACACAACATAATGACAAATGCATAACAGGAAGTAATATTCATAAGTAGAGCATTCAACACACATACACAGAGAATAACACAACAAACATGAATCTGAATCAACTTCTTCTATTAATTCAAGATCTGTACATGGGGTTTTCTACAACTCTCTACTATTCTCCTATGCTCTAGACTCTTATTGCTCCTATTGCTCTCATGTTACAATGGTACAAATGAGGGTGTCTATATTCGGTTTTCCCTCTTCCTTCTAGAACTATCTAATCTAAGAATTCAATTCTATCTACCTGCAACTACTAATATAAATGCCTCTGTCTATCTCAGATGAAAGTGTATGGCTCGAGGTCTGATTACATTTTTACCAAGGCACCTAAATTAAATGATCTCATTTATATTCAGTGCATCAACTTCAAGAGAAAATTTAAAAATTCAAAAACTTGCGCTGGACGTCTTCCAGCTGACTTCTGCTTTCACGTTGGTTTTGCTTGTCATGAGGGATGCTCCTGCATCATACTCCCTCGCTTGAATATTTTCATGGGCTCCTATCCATGAGCTCCTGCACGGTATGTCCATGCTTCAAAATTCCTGCTTCAGTCTCCCAGCTGACATCTTCAACTGGGTGTCCCTTCCACTTAACCAAATACTCAAAATATTATTTCCTTCTGGTTTTCTTCCCCACTCTTTTATTCAATATCTGCTCCATCTGTGGCTTTTCTGCAACTAGCATCTGCTTCTGCCACTGGATCTCTGGTTGATCATCACTTTCTACTCCTGCTTCATTAGCTTTATATGGATATAAATCTGAAACATTGAATATCGGAGAAATGATCCCATCTGGTAACTCTATTTCATAAGCATTCTGTCCCATTTTCTTCAAGACCTTGCATGGCCCAATTTTATTCATATTCGGCTTGTTGTATGTTCCTCTTGGGAACCTTTCCTTCCTCAAATGTGCTAAAACTAGATCACTAACCTCAAGCTGAAGTTGTCTCCGATGCTGATCTGCTCTGTGCTTGTACTCCTGACTTGACTTCAATAGTCACTCCTTCACCTGGCTATGAAGTTCCTTCATCGCTTCAGTGAATTATCTTGCACTAGCACTGCTAGTATCAGTCTGTTCTGAATCCCTCAGTTCAGAAACTCCTCTCGGCTGCATTCCATATACAATCTGGAATGGAATTTTTCCTGTGCTCCTGTTCACTGAATCATTGTAAGCAAACTTTGCTTGCGGTAATATGTTATCCCAGCTACTATGGTGCTCTGTCACCAAACTCCTCAACAAGTCTCCTAGACTCCGGTTGACCACCTATGTCTGTCCATCTGTCTAAGGATGATAAGTAGAACTAAACATCAAATTAGTTCCCAGCTTCTTCCACAATGTTCTCCAGAAATGGCCTATGAACTTTGTGTCTCTGTCCGAAACTATGCTTTTCAGCAATCCATGAAGTCGAACAATCTCTTTGAAAAACAAATTTGCGATGTGAGTCACATCACTGGTTTTCTGGCATGGAATGAAATGCACCATCCTAGAAAACCTATCAACTACCAAAAATATGGAATCAACACCTCTTTGTGTCCTTGGCAACCCCAATACGAAGTCCATGCTAATCTCATCCCACAGCCTCTCAGGTATGGGCAATGGCTGATAAAATCCTGCATTCTGCTTCCTTCCCTTTGAATGCTGGCAAATTCTACATCTGTCAACAAACTTCTTGACTTCTGACCACATCCCTGGCTAAAATTTTGACTCGCTCAGCTTTGCAAATGTCTTGTCATGACCAAAATTTCCTGCTAATCCACCACTGTGTTTCTCTTTCAACAAGTTCTCCCTCATGGAGCAATTCGGAATACATAGTTGGTTGCCTTTGAACAACAATCCATCTTGGATCACGTACTCTATCCACTGACTTCTGTCTCTGAGAACTGGATTCTCAACTGCTTCGTAAGCTTCCTTAAAGTTTGAATCATCTACATACATGTCCTTAAGATCATCAAAGCCTAACATCCGGACTTTGAATTCCTGCAACAACAAACACTTCCTGCTCAAAGCATCAACCACCTTGTTAGCAGTACCAGAAATATGTTTTATCACAAAAGTGAAATTTTGCATGTATTCAACCCATTTAACATGCCTCTGATTCAACTTTTCTTGTTGAGTCACAAATTGTAATGCATGGTTATCACTATATAAAACAAATTCCTTTGGAATCAAATAGTGTCTCCATTTCTTCAATGCCTATATGATGGCATATAATTCTTTATCATAAGTGGAATATTTCTCTTTCACCTCATTCAGCTTTTCACTGAAATATGCAATTGGTTTGTCCTCCTAACTCAAGACCGCTCCTATGGCAAACCCGCTTGCATCACATTTCACCTGAAATGTCTTTTGAAAATATGGCAACCCCAGAATTGGTCGCTCTGTAATCTTTCGTTTCAATAAGTTGAAACTCTTCTCATCCTTTTTAGTCCAGTGAAAATATTTATGTCTTTTGTTCACTGTATCCATCATTGCTGCACTAATTCCACTGAAATTTCTAATGAATTTCCAGTAGAAACTAGCCAGTCCATGAAAACTCCTCACCTCAAATACGTTCCTCGGTGATGGCCAATTATTGATTACCTCCACCTTATCTAGATCCATCCTCAACTCATTTGCAGATATGACAAACCCCAAATAAATGAGTTCTGTCTTCATGAATGAGGACTTCTTCATATTTATCAGCAGCTTCCCTTGCTGTAATCTCTTCATCACAATAGCCAAATGCTTCAAATGTTCAACCTTCGTCTTGATGAAAACCAATATGTCATCCAGATATACGATGACAAATTTCCCGATGAACTCTTTCAGGACTTCATTCATCAACCTCATAAAGGTACTTGGTGCATTCGTCAAGCCAAACAGCATGATAAGCCATTCATACAAACATTCGTTTGTCTTGAATGTTGTTTTCCATTCGTCACCTTCTCTCATACGAATCTGATGATATCCACTTTTCAAATCTATATTTGAAAAAAAAAATTCCCCACTTAAGCAATCCATCAGGTCATCCATCCTTGGCAATGGGAATCTATACCTGATAGTTATCTTATTAATGGCTCTTGAATCAGTGCACATCCTCCAGCCTCCATCTTTCTTCGAACTGAGTACTGTCGGAACAACACACGGACTCAATCTTTCCCTAACCAAACCTTTGTCCAACAACTCCTGGACCTGTCTTTTAACCTCCTCATTTTCCTACGGCGTCAATCTGTATGCGGATTTGTTTGGCAAACTAGCTCTTGGTATGAGGTCTATATGATGACTCACGCTTCTCGTCGGTGGCAATGAATGAGGTAATTCTTCCACTACAATATCAACGAACTCTTACAGTAGTTCCTGAACTTCTTCTGCCAAATCATCCACTCTTGTGATAGTCAGAAAAATTCTCAGTTTTCTAACCACAAAGAATTGTGGATCCTCCTTCTTCTTAACTTCTGTAAGAAGTTCCTTCCCACTCATGAGAAGTACTATGTTGGTTACTTCTGGCTTCACCTATTTATCTTCAATTGGACACAACATATGAGTTCTCCCATTCTTCTTCAGGGTATATGTATTCATCCTTCCATCATGAATTACATTTCTATCATATTGCCATGGTCTACCCAACAATAAATGATATACATCCATAGGAATAACATCACATAAAATTCTATCATTATATCCTCCTATCTTAATGTCAACTAAGCACTGTTTAGTGACATTTACCTGATGTCCCTTCTGTAGCCATGAAACTTTGTATGGGCTAGGATGATCAGTTGTCTCCAGCTCCATCTTTTCTACCATCTCGGTTGAAACGAGATTATCAGTGCTTCCACTGTCCACAATGACCTTGCACACTCTATCATTGGTTTTACAAGCAGTCCTAAAAAGACTGTTCCTCTGCCCTGAGTTCTCCATCTCCTTCTCTGGAATCAAAAGAACCTTCCGCATCACTAGCGATCTTCCACCTTCAGTGTACTCTATCTCAACATCTCGCCTCTGTGCCTCGACGATGTGAGTCTCTCTAGTTTCTTTCTTTTTCTCTAGACACTCAAATGATCTGTGCCCATTCTTTCCACACGTGAAGCATGTAATCACTCCACCTATTTCTCTTCCTCTACCTTTGGTACGAGGAAACCTATCATTATCAGCATATCCTCCTCTTTGTTCAATTTGTTGTCCTCACTGCTCAACATATGGTCTTCTCTGTGAGGTTCCACCTCTTTCAACCTTTCCCTGAGGTTTCTTCCATTCCTCCTTGGGCTTCTGGTATTTATCTTGGGCAACTACCTTGCCTCTGGGATGACTTATGCCTCTGCCTCTCTGACCTTGCTTACGGCTCAACTTCTCCTCAGTTTTCAGAGTCAATTGGTAAGCATCCTCCACCGTTCGGATGGTTGCCATATTTAATTCATCCTAAATTTCATACCTCAGGCCATTCAGATACCTGGCCACCTTTTCATCATTGCTTTCGTGATGACCTGCCCTAATATTCAACCTGTAAAACTCCTCAGTATACTCCTTCACTGTCATAAGCTTCTGTCTCAGGTTCTGCATCCTCCTGAACAGAGAAATTTGATAGTCCCTGGGAATAAATTTTGCCTTCATCTTTGCAATCATACTGTCCCAGCTCTTAATTTTCTGTTTTCCTTAGCAACACCTATCAGCTTGTAGTTCATCCCACCACAATGCTGCATGCCCTTTTAATCTTGTGATGGCATGTCTGACCTTCTTATCATCTTCGATATCTTCATAATCGAAGTAAGTGTCAAGAGCTCTAATCCAGTCTAGCAGCTCTTCCGCATCCAGACTCCCTTCATAAGTTGGAATGTCCATCTTTTTTCTCGAACTCATCCGAGCAATAGCCTTAATTAAACTCTCATTGGCTACATCTTCTGCTGGAATTTCTTCTTCTTCATGCCCAGCATCACCTTCATCCTCGGATTCACTTATATCTACTGCATCAACGTTTCACCTTTGTGATGTCTCCATGTCCTCCATTCTGGCATGAAGATTTCGCACTTCTCTCTCCATGTTTGGATTCTGCACTTTACTACCTCTGTCTCTGGACATTTCCCTTTCCTCCTTTGGATCGGGTGATTGTCTACCTCTTCTCCTTGGCGGCATGGTGAATTCTCCTTTTTCTCTACTACAGAAAGCAAAGAAACTTTTCTATGCTCTAATACCACTTGACGCAGGGGCGCGTCACCCAGGCACGTCCACTCTCGCAGGACCTTCTTCTTCTCGGCCCGAAGAACTCGAAGGTTCTTCTATCTCCCTATCGGGAGATCTGTACCCACAGAAATATGTTCCAAGGTCTCCCCTTTACCACTGGGAGATCCGCTAAATCTCGCTGTCTCACGAGTTCGTGACTTAAACCTCCAAAATTTCCTTTCAAATCTTGCAATACCCGATCTGGCGATATGGGTATAGCCCTTTCCACATGCAACCGTGGGCTAGACTTAACTGTTAGTGCCTCTCGTAACCTCGCAACTTCGCGACCTCACGACCTCGCAACCTCGCGACCTCGCAACCTCACCGGTTGAATCGTCGAGTTTTCCCTCTCCTAGTTCGCGAGTCCCCGAGATGCGCGGTCCCACCTTATACCCTACCATGCGTCCACACAAACCTTGGCTCCTCGGCACATCGCGACTCAGTGCCACACGAGTCTTGGCTCCTCGACACTTCGCAACTCACGAATCCTTTATGCCACCTGTATTCCACTCGCGCTCCGCTATGGCCCACACTACTCCAGCTGTCGGGGTATCGCTATCTCGTAACCTTGCGATCCCCGCGTCCAAATTCTTGAACCTTTTCTTACAAGGTCCCGAGACATGATCCCTCGCGCAGATCCAACGGTCCTCCTGTGTTCTGGATCCAATGGTTGTCCTTCTCTCGCCACCTCGCGACCTCGCGACTTGGAGTACCAATTGTTTGGACTCTCAACCTACGAATTCCTGAGTTTATGAGATCCCTCGATCTCTCACCACCTGTCCCCTCCGATGGATGGTTGCGATCCTCTCGCTCCTTCGTCTCCTCGCGTCCTCGCGCCTCGCGACTTTGAACACCAATTCTTGGGCGTTCACTCTGCGAACTCCCGAGTTCACGAGATCTCTTGATCCCTTGCCACCTGTCCCCTCAGATGGATGGCTACAGTCCTCTCACCACTTCGCTACTCGCAAAGCTAAAGGGTTTCCCCTTCGGTCCTCCAATGTCCGAGTCTGCGAGATGAGGATCTCCTTACATGCTTCCTCCACAACGAATGGCTCTGATTTTGTAGGGATATCGCGTCTCACGATATCGCTGCTTTGGCTTCACAACTTTGGGGCTTTCACTCTCAAGTCCCTGATACACGATATCACGTGTAGATCTGATGGCTCCTGTGACTCTGAATCGACGGCTCTGCCTCTCCTGAGCTTCAAACCCTTTGGAATCTTCTCGCCGCAACCTCCTTGCACCTCTACAAGATCTAATGATCCTCGGAACTTCGTGAAATCTCTTCAGAAGATTTTTACCATTCGTTCTTCCTTGTATAATCCGTGAAATGAAAAGCGTATCTCTCTACGAGATTCATTCGCCGCTTCGCCAACCTGCGACGTTTTCTTCCTGACTTCAAGTCACGCTTATCTATGCTGATCTTCAGCAACTTAGAGGCCTATCCCTCTTGAGCTTTGTTAAGTTACTTCAACCTGAACGAGGTTCTATGCACGCACTCCTTGCGGCAATCCTGCGAACACTTCAACTGTTCGAGCTTCCTTGACTCTGCGTATGCCCGTAGTAGTAGTCCTTCAATACTTTTGCTTAGTTTCACGACTGAGGCTTTCTCCCTTAGCCTGCGCACTCCTTGCACAGCTCTTAGCAACCTGCTTTCGTTTCTGAGCGAATTGAGAACAAGAGTTTAACTCCCGAGCCTTCTGTCAACGCACTCCTTGCGGACGACTTCAACTGCAGTCCTTGCAGGAATCCTTTCTCAAAAGAGAAACAATTGTAACTCACCTCACTTCCTCTCAGATCTCAATCTTGGCACATGAAATCATATACACAGCATATTGACAAATGCATAACATGAAGTAATATTCATAAGCAGAGTATTCAACACACATACACAGAGAATAACACAACAACCATGAATCTGAATCAACTTATTCTATTAATTCAAGATCTGTACATGGGGTTTTCTACAACTCTCTGCTATTCTCCTATGCTCTATAATCTTCTTGCTCCTGTTTCTCTCATGTTACAATGGTACAAATGAGGGTGTCTATATTCGGTTTTCTCTTTTCCTTCTAGAACTATCTAATCTAAGGATTCAATTCTATCTACCTGCAACTACTACTATAAATGCCTCTGTCTATCTCAGACGAGAGCGTATGGCTCGAGGTCTGATTACATTTTTACCAAGGCGCCTAAATTAAATGATCTCATTTATATTCAGCGCATCAACTTCAAGAGAAAATTTAAAAATTCAAAAACTTGCGCTGGATGTCTTCCAGCTGACTTCTGCTTCCATGTTGGTTTTGCTTGTCGTGAGGGATGCTCCTGCATCAATTTTTCTCATTTGTCTCCATTAGGAGTGAAAGCTGTCTGAGTGGGTTTGGGACCCTTATATTGCTTTTTGTTGTGGCGAGGATGTTGCTTCTTAGGATTCTTGGGTTTATATTTCCGATGGAAAACTAAGGCTTTGTTGGAGGTACCTGCAGTGTTGATCAATCCAAGTTGTACCAACTTATCTTTCTCTCTAATCAAAGCATCACAAAAGTTTTCAATACTAGGTTTTTGATAAGCTTCCCCTAGAGCCTTATGCATGGCATAAAAGGTAGATAAAAACACAGAATATGCACTACCTAGCCTAGAAAGAATAAGATAGATGCAACGATCTTCGTCTATATTTATCTTACATTCTTCACATAAAGTTCTGAGTGTTTTAAACTTAGATAGATAGTTTTCAATGCAATAAAAATCACTTGGACTTAAAGTTAGTACTTGATTTTCTAATTGTTGTGCTCGAATAATATTGTGTTTACCAAACACAGATTCAATTTTTTCCCAAGATTCTTTAGGTTTATCAATTGATTAATCCACATGCTTCTTCATTCCTACTATTACATTTGTATTTCTTATCAGCATCAGTGGGTGTTGTTTCCTTTCCCAAGGTAATCTGGTACAAGCCTTTACTTTTTAATAAATCCTCCATATGGGATTGCCATTGGAAGTAGTTGGTGCTAGTAAGTAAGAGATTACTTGTAGAATCCATATTAAATATGAAGATAATATGGATTTAAAAACTAAAACTGATTATCTGAATGGAAATATGTTGAAAAGTTATGTGGTTTTAAAAAAAATGACACTTAAAACGGACTTCGGATGTGAGAGTTATGCCTTTTTTAAAAATGGCATAAACGGAAACCAAAGGACTACGTGGTGGTGTAAGTTGATTTATGAAGTGACCCACTTTTATAAAGAGAAGTGGGGATCACTTTTACAATGAAGTTACTTCATGCAAAAGAAATAACTCTAAAATAAAATATTAAATCTACTTATAGTGATTCACTTTTATATTTGAAGTGAAATACACATTACAATTTTAGCATGAACTTTTTCAAAAAAAGTAACAAAAGAGAGACTTGAACTCAAGACCTCTTACTTAATAAGACAACTTTTAACCAAATGGTCTAGAAAAACATATTGTATTGTTTCGCAAGAGGATTGTTGTTGTTGTTTTTGTTACTGGAGAGCGTGCTCAAAAAAATCTGTTTTCACACAAGAAAACAATTTCGCTTCTCGATGACAACAAGGGTTAGATCTTGGTTAGATTACCCGAAAGATGCACCTTTTCCTATCTATTTCTGATTTGTCGAGATCGCACAGGGCGCAAGGCAAAGAGAATACGCAGATCTAAAAGAGTAGCAACCCGGAAATAAATAATATCAAACTGAAATAAAACCAAAATAATACTTTGGAAAAATTTTAAAAATGTGTATTCAGCTTTTATACCTTTGGATCTGATTGTAATGGTCGTATCTTGGGAAAACAGAAACCTTTTCGAGTGAAATGAAAAGTGTTCCTAACTGAAACGAGTGATCTAGATGCAATGGAACAGTCCTCTCGGCCCATAAATGTACGAAAGTGACAGAAAATGGAGATGAGTCAACTCGGCTTCACGATATCGATCTACAACAAGAGTGGGTCTTCAAATAGGCTATGATACCATGTTCGACAACACATGTATTCCAACAGAGGACGAACACCTTCAGTAACCACTCACATAACTAGATCAAAGATCAACACATCGATGTTTTCACGTGGTAAAACCCCTAAGGGGAAACATCCACGGTCCCAGCCAACGCGACCA
>JASDQU010391841.1:0-10974 GCA_032191745.1 Picea mariana | reverse complement strand
TTTATTGAGAAGTGATTATAATCTTTGCTTTATTAGCCATCATTGACTTCGTCAATAATAGCATCTAATAATTGCTCATGTACTAGAGATAGTCATTGGTTTTATGAAGTACTAACCCACTGCAAGCATACATTCTAGTTGTCTTTGTTTTGTCTCGCAAACAGGTGCTTCAACAGTGATCTTACCTTGTGACTATCTTGGGCATCAATCTGTGGAAGGGTTTCTCCTTTGACCTTATCTTTTAGCCTTCCCTTATCCAGATTGACATTAGGGACGTCTCCCTTGGACTTGCCCTCCTAAATAGAAAGAGCTCCCCATTGAGGTGACATTGGGTGGGGAAGCTCCTGTTACGCCGGTTTTACCCTTGACTCAAGCTTTTCAACCTTTCCTACAAACCGTGCGATAACAGGGACTACGGTCCATACATCATTCTTTAAAATAGAATCATATTCTTCATTCATAGCATTTTTCCACACTTGATGTTTGGAGGCTTCAACAAATATGGAAGGTTCTGAATCAATCACAATATTTAAATGAGCTATGAGATGAGAGTACTTATCTGGTTTCTTGCTTTCTTTGAAGGTGCCCTTAGGAGCTGAATGTTTTTCTGCTTCTTTCAATATTTCCCGACACCAAGCTGATTTCCTTTTAGTAGGAGGTATCTCCATTGGAAACTCAATAGTATCCCTTGAGGGGTCCACTGGAAATTCTGAGGTTTCCTTCATCTGCTCATCTGGAAGAGGAGAGTTTGAAGGGTCCAGTGGTGGAGCTTCCTGCTCCTCTGAATCATGTGGAAGTTCTTTGGCCCGACGAAACGTTGTTTCTTCATGAAAAGTCACGTCTCTACTTACTTCGATGAACTTTTGGCCAGGGATATAAATCCTGTAAGCTTTTGAGGTCTCACTGTATCCCACAAAAGTTCCTTTCTTACCGGAGGGCTCTAGTTTAGTTCTCTTCTCTTTTGGAATGTGTATATAGACTGGACTGCCAAAGATTCTCAAATGATCAATTGAGGGCTTACATCCAGTGAAAACTTCTTCAGGAGTTTTTGCTTCAAAGGCTTTGTGTGGACATCTATTCTGAATGTAGACTGCAGTACTGGCAGCCTCAGCCCAAAGTGATAGAGGTAAGTTTTGATCATGCATCATAGCCCTGGCTGCTTCACAGATAGTTCTATTCTTTCTTTCAGCAATCCCATTCTGTTGAGAGTTGTATGGTACAGTTAGCTCCCTCTTAATTCCAGAGGCTCGATAGAGTTCGTCATATTTGAAGGAGTCAAATTCTTTACCGTTATCTGTTCTAAAAACTCGGATGTGTCTTCCTGTTTGATTTTCAACAAGATTCTTGAAATCTTGAAATCTGCTAAAAGATTCATCTTTAGTTTTTAAGAAATAAATCCAAGTTTTACGCGAACAATCATCAATAAAAATGATATAATAAATACAACCATTCATAGAGGGTGCAGACATGGGCCCACAAAGGTCAGAATGAATTCAATCCAAAATTCCATTTAATTTTCTATTACTGAGAGGATAGGGTTTATTTATGTTCTTACCAAGTGAACAACCTTTACAAACACTATCAAGTTCAACAGAAAATACTGGCATACCTGTCACCATCTTTTGCAAACCTGGAAGTGCATTATAGTTGAGATGTCCAAGTCTCTCATGCCAAAGCTCGCAGGGATTGATCGTCTCATGAACTGGAGCTTAAACAACCTGACCTGAAATCTTATAAAGTCCACTCTCACGAGTTCCAATGGTTATAGCAGTACTTAAATCTTCATTTGAGGACCACAAAAGGGCCTTTCCTTTAGAGAAAGCTACTGAGTAGCCTTTACTTTCTAAAACTGGAACAGAGATTAAATTTTTCTTTAGACCAGGTACATAAAGAATTTCATCAATGTGAAAGATATTACCTGAGTGAAACCAGAAAGAGGTAGAACCAAAACCTTTTATGTCATAGGTGCCATCATCACCTCGTTCAACCTTTGCCTTGAATTTCTTGTCTTGATAGTTTGCAAGGTTTTGTTTGAAGCCTGTCATGTGTCTGGAAGCACCGCTGTCTATTAGCCAAATCTCTTCTGACTTGGTGATAGTGCCGGAAAGAGCTGAGATGAGATAATATTCCTTATGTTGTTCTTGCTCTTTAGTGGCAGCCCCAGTTTGTCTTCTTTGAGGCTCCTCTTGGGGTTTAGCCTCTTCAGTGGCAACTGAGGCTTGGAATCTTCCTCTTCTTTTCTGCTGAAAGGGAGGACTCCTGCAATCTCTTGCATAATGTCCTAACTTATTGCAGTTAAAACATTTAACTTTAGATAAATGAGGATTGAGATGAGATAGCTTACCTTGGGGTTTCTTACCTTTGCCTTTTGATTTAGGGAACTTCTTCCATTTCTTGGTCTTTGCTGCAAGGGCATGATCTTTCAGAACTGAATAGTCATTTCTGTTGTTTAGTCTTCCTTCTTCTTCTAAGCAGTCATGCCACAATCTTTCAAAATTAGGTTGGGATTCTCTTCCATTCACGGATGGAAGAAAAATTCCCCAAGTATCAGGAAGTCCATCAAATGTTGTTTGGACAAGGTCATCATCATCTACAAGAACTCCTATTGCAATAAGTTGATCTTTGGTTTGAGCAATTTTGGAGAAGAAGGTGGCAACTGTATCATCCTTTCTCATTTTCAAAGTATGTAATTGTTTCTTCAAAATTCTTTTCTGAGTGGGTGCCTTCTTTTCATATAGGTTTGCCAAAACATCAAAACAATCTTTGGCAGTCCTTAGATGACCAATGATGGGCATCATGATGTCCTTGATAGAATAAAAAATGAATCTTTTAGCCTTGGTTTGTTTCCTTTTATATGTTGCCCTTGTTGTGTTTGTGGTAGGTTCTTCAATCTCCCTAGAGATAAACTCTTCTAGATCATTCTCTTCAAGAATGTTCATTATTCTATATTTCCAAGCATTAAAGTTTGCAGCCCCTACAAGTCTGTCTTCAGCTTTAACTGATGAGGAAGCCATGCTTATATCTGAGTTAGTTTAGATGGCTGATCTCTGCAAAACAACCCTAACAAAGTGGATCTGTGTAGGCTCAAGATTAAATCCTTGAGCTCTCTTCACACCCTTAGCTCTGAAACCATGTTAGAATTAGGGCAGTAAAACAGAACTGAACTGTCTTTTTAAAATTTCAGTGAGAATAACAACTAAGTCTTATATTTAGAAAACAGAACTACACTGCTTGAACAGAAAAAACAAACATGTGTGCTCAGATCTAAGCTAGTTTAGATATTAGCTAAATAGTAGATCTAGAATAAACATCAATTCTAATCTACAATGCTGGTGTAAATCTTATACAGATCTAAACTCAAAATAAACACAAATCTGATCATGAGCAATATAACAAACTTTAGAAACAAGGAATAAGAACCAAACTCAAAATAATGTCCAGATCTGAAAAAGGTAAACTGCTCTAATCTATGTAAGTAGATAGACAGTAGATCTCATTAATGAAAAACTTCAGAAAGTAAATGACAACTTACAGATCTAACTATAAGATCTTACCTGGAACCTTACCTCAAATTTTTGAAGGTGAGCAGCCACACATAGGTGATGTAGATCATTGAAAATATGCTCAGAAAAAGTTTAGTTCATAGATATACCATATAGGGTAGATCTCTTGCCAAGAGATGAATGGAATTTCTTGCCACTAGTTAAAAAAAAACACATACAGAAAATTGTGTTTAAACCCTTATGCTCACAGAAAAACTTCAAGCACCCAAACCCCAACAAGCAGGATTAGCTGTAGCTAAAAACTAGAGGTCAGATCTGTGGAGAGAGGCCACAATTCATGCAGAAAAGAGGTTAGAAAGGTCACGGTCCAGGCAGGGAACAAAACAGGGGTATGGAGGGCCACGGCTCAACAGGAAGGGAGCCAAACTACCACAGCGAAGAGCCTCAAGAGACGAGCTTACCACAGCAGCCACACAAGGAGTCAAGGGCCGAACCACCACAGCAGAACATCAAGGGCCGAGCCACCACAGCAAAATCTCAAGGTCGAACCACCACAGCAAAATCCTCAAGGGCCGCACCACTACAGTGAATCCACAAGCAGCAGTTGCAAGAAAGGGGGCCGCAGTAAGATAAGGAGAGATCCGCTCACCTAGAAGGATAGCTCAAGAGCATAGAAAAAGTAATGAGGTAAGGGGGGGATAGACCTCTATTTATATTTTTAGGCTAGGGTAGAAAATAAGGGTAGTAATAATTAAAGTAATTATTAAAAATAATATGTTTAAATTAATTAATTTAAACATGTTATAATTAACATTTTAATTAATACTTTACTTTAACCCTTAAGACAAAAAACAAAAACCCCAAAAAAACACAAGCAAGGGTAAAGGGGGTTTAGGTGGGATTACATAGTGTCAATACTTGTCCATTCATTTTCAAGGTGACCTTATTAACTTTATCATCATTGCATATGGGATACATCCCTTATGTGGTCATGCCCACCTTTAAGGAGGGTCATACACCAACAAAGTACCTGATCAAGGATCAAGTTGCCCCAGAACATTTTTGGGGGTCTTATCCACCAGGGTACAAGACCAAGAATCAACCCATGCCCCAGGCATGGGTACCCTGGACCATGTCCAGGGGCCCTAAACATATCTAGGGGCTTTAACTGCTTGGTCCCAGACCAAGAACCCCAGTCGTATATTGGGGGCCCTCTCAGGGGTCTTTACTGCTTGGTCCCAGACCAAGAACCCCAGTCATATACTAGGGGCTTTAACAAGAGTCTTTTGCTATGGCACTGACTGTTTGGTCCCAGACCAAGTACCCCAGGAGTGCACTGGGGGCCCTAGATCTCAGCTAGGGTCTTTGCCATCCTCCCGGAGAATGGCTCTTGCAGCTGCTACAAATTTAACAAACATATCATACATCGCGACCCATATTGTCAACATCTAATACATCCAGGTGTAATTTAATTAAAAATAAAAATTATAAATAATCATGAGTTGAGTACGGGACTCAAAGAGATTAAGTTGAAAGTTACAATATTATTTGACAAAGGAAGCTAGTATATCGAAAGGCAGAGTAACAAATATTATATTGGATATTAAAGGTTTCATAAAACTTTGAGAATATATTATATTAAAGGTTTCATAAAAGTGAATATATTATTATATTACATTAAAATTAAGGAAAAAAAGAGATAATTAAAGTTCCATATATATATATATATATATATCAAGAAAAAGGAATGTTATAAAAAAGAAATTATTTATCATAAAAATAATCATAAGACCATATTCAAGATTATAAAAGCACAAATCCGAAAATGGAAGGAAGAAGGTTTTTTTATGAAGGTTGTCCAATCGTATGTTATGGTTTTTCGACATTAAAGGGTAGTATTCAAAGAAGAGAAGTTAACATCCTTATCAACTTAGACTATAATGAAAATTACATTAATATTGATTTGGCAAATCAGTGATTAATTCCAGAGTTGAATATAATTGGAAAGAAAGATATTTTTCAAATCATCGAGTTACAAGTTAAAATTGATGAATATGAATATACATCTCAATTCTATGTCACAACTATGTATAGAGAAGAAATCAACATCATTATCGGGCTACCCTGGTTTAAAGGTCTAGGTACCTTCATCTTAAACATGGAAAAAAAGTTTGTGACATTCCTCTATAAGGACAAGATGATAACATTACAAGACACTACATCAGAGCCAAATTCGGTAACACTAGAAGACTTTAACGATATCTCAAAAGTAATACTTCAAGAAAATCAAAAAGCAATACAAAAATAATTTGACAAAGTTATTAAGGATAAAAACGAAGAAATTTCTCGTTTAAAGGAACACAGTAAAAAGCTACTTAATCAAATCAAGAAGGCTAAGGTTACGATGCAATATGGAAAAAAATTAGAACAAGAAGAGGAGGATCTCGAAAAAGAATTCAAGAAGAACCTCTCAGAGAAAGAAGAAGAAAATTCTCGTTTGAAGAACCTTAATCGGGAACTACTAGAACAAATCAAAAAGTTGAAAGAAGAGAAAATTGAAAATCCAGACATTAAAGATATCGCCAAATCACGTAATAAAGAAAGTATTGCTCAAGAAACTACAAAATCAACAACGTTAGATGTTGGTACACAAACGATGAAAGCTCCAAGTATACTCACTAATCAAAATCCTGCCATTCATAAGGCAACATCTATGCGTGAAAAAAATCATATATCAAAGTTAAAAAAAGAAAATGCTACAAGTATGATAAGAGAATGTAATGTTATAAGAAATCCCTATCGACATCCAAATCATAAGAGAAAATATATTAACCAGTCAGAATATCAATATTATTCAAGACGAGAACCCTATAAACACCTGGTTTCGCAGAAGATCGAATTAGGGTGGGCCGACTCTTTTACAATTCGACAGTTTCGCTCAACGATTAGAAGATCCCATTGACTCAGGTCCTCAACAATCACTAGTTCAAGAATGAAGAATCATGACACAATATTACAAGCTAGAGCAAAAGATAAGTCTTCCATAAGTATGCTTTGAGGACAAAGCATTTTTAAGGGGAAGGCAATGTTATGAACATAAAAATACATATAAATAGGTATAAATAGGTAATAATTAATAATATAAATAACTAATGATTAATAATTATTTATGAAGAGACATGACATATGAAAAGTCATGTATCTTATGAAAGGGCACCCCTCTATGGGTATATATATACAAGCCCTCATCCTCGTTGTAATATCATCTCATTCATATCATATTCTTATACATAATTATTAAATATATATGGATTATTGTGTACTGTCCTATTTATACTGGATATTTACATAGTGAACCATCTTGGTTCACCGCAAAGAAGGGAAAGGGTGAGAGATAGGTTGCAACTGGGATTGTTGCAAGTGTAGAGAAGATGAATTCTCGATTTGAGACTACCTTTTCCATGACTTATATTTTATCTTCTAACACGGTGTCTAGTGTTGGTAGGTATGTGGATAGTGGAGCTTCAAGACACATGACATATGACAGGTCTCTATTCAACACAATTCAGGAGCAAGAGGGAGGCATGACTGTAGAGCTTGGCAATGATGCCACTTAGCCTATGAGAGGAATTGGCTCCATTTTATTTTGGATGCCTTTAGGTGATGTTCTTGAGACATATCACATTTTATTGGTTCGTTGTTTGAGAGAAAACCTCTTTTCACTTTCTTGTATGAAGAATATACATTGGAGAGTTGCCTTTGAGGGATCGCAACGCACCATCACTAATTGTAGTCAAGCTAGTCCGAGGACTTTAGCTAGAGGGGTGAGAGAGGGTGGCCTTTAGAGGTTACTTGTTGATCCAATGGCACATGTACATTCTAGTGGGAGGTTGGAAAAGCCTTCTAGCTTTGAGGAGGCACATGCATGGTGAGAGGTCATAGAGGCAGGTTCAACACCGTTTGCAAATGCTTTGATAGCATCTTGTGCTAACGAGAATGTGAGATCTTTCAGTTCGCAGGATTCTCCTTCAATAATCAAGGAGAATGTAGAGGTTGTTGTTCTAGATTTAGAGGCTCAAGAGCATGTAGGAGCACCCAGATCTTTAGTGAGGACCAATGTACCGCTTGGGAGATATGCTAGTCATGTTGCATTGGTTTCTTTCATCCGTGAGACTTCCAGTTGTTCATTGGAGGAGAGGTGTGATACCTTGATGGAAGATGATGCAGAAACAAATTCCATAGTTGCAGTTGATGGGAGTATTATAGTGTACAAAGCCAAGGATCTTGGATTCTCTCAAATAGAAGGAGTTTCCCATGATGATACTCTTGCCAAGGATCATGGATTCTCTCGAACAAAGAGAGTTGATCATGATGTTACTCCTACTTTCGGATTCTCTCGATATGAGGGAGTTGACCTAGTTCAAGTTGGTCTAGTTGCCAAAGGATTTGAGGTGCATGAGAGGGACTCTCATGTTCACGGGATGATGATAACCTTGCATGGATAGTTACCTATACCACGAGCTTTGTATTTCAAGGTCGAGGAGTTGATTTATGTGGATTTCTATATTTGTGACTTTGATAAATGTGATACACATGTCTTGATCTTGTATGGAGATGTGATTCATTGGAGGAGAGGTGTGATACCTTGATGGAAGATGATGCAAAAACAAATTCCATAGTTGCAGTTGATGGGAGTATTATAGTGTACAAAGCCAAGGATCTTGGATTCTCTCAGATAGAAGGAGTTTCCCATGATGATACTCTTGCCAAGGATCATGGATTCTCTCGRACAAAGACAGTTGATCATGATGTTACTCTTACTTTAGGATTCTCTCAATATGAGGGGGTTGACCTAGTTCAAGTTGGTCTAGTTGCCAAAGGATTTGAGGTGCATGAGAGGGACTCTCATGTTCACGGGATGATGATAACCTTGCATGGATAGTTACCTATACCACGAGCTTTGTATTTCAAGGTCGAGGAGTTGATTTATGTGGATCTCTATCTTTGTGACTTTGATAAATGTGATACACATGTCTTGATCCTGTATGGAGATGTGATCTTCTCTACAAGATGTACTAGATAGTTGATGATGTGGTGTCCATTAATTTTGGCCTGTGATGCTGACTTGGAGGATGATGGAGTTTGGCATGTTGCTTTTGCTCCAGAGAGATATTCCTTCATATTCACAGGTGCTCATCATTCATTGGAGAATCAAGATGCGGTGATAGCATGGGTGACAGGTTCTTTACAGGTGACAGTGGATGATTCCAAGACTACATCAAGTACAAATATGCAAGTAGCAAATTTGGTGGAGTTGAAGAGGGAGTTGACAAGTGTCAGTGTAAACACTTTCCTTGTAAAGAGGGAGTGTTTACTTTTAGGGTTATTTTGAAAGTGTTTACACCATGCTTGGGGTGCTTCCTGAGATTTGGGGTACGTGGTGTATGTTCAACCCTTAGATAGTTCTAGATGGATTAGCACATGAGAAATAGTCCTTGATGGATTTGCACAATTGAGATAGCTTGTTCATTGGATGCTTGACCTCATATGGTTCTTAGCTTAGTGTTCTTCCCTTAGGCATTGGAGTTCTCTTGACAGTTTGGTGGTTGTCCTTCAATGGGACCCCATTAAGGATCCACTTGCTTGGAGAGTGCGCTACATGGGATGAGGAGCATTGTTCAACATGGAGGAAGGCATCAGGCCTGAGTTGGCATGTGGTAGCTTGGATTCATGTTTAGAGGATTGGAGATGGCCTGGGGATGCCTAGGGATTCAATAGTATTCTTGCAAGGGCAACTAACTCAATGGAGTACATTGCTTAGGAGGATTGATGGAATCCGTGGAGGCTTGTGATGGAGGGATGTGGACTTGTCTTGCATAGCTACATCACCTTAGAGCCATTATTGTGCACGACGTCACGTTGGAGCATGATACATGTACTTTAGAGTGTAGCGTCTCGCTTGTGTTGGCCTACAAGTGCTCATTGTAGGTTGCTTGTAAGATCTAAGGATCACATTTTATTGTTGGCCTTCCTTCCCTCTCATATAAATAGAGGAAGGTGAGTTTTTCCATTCATATATGTTTACTCACTCACTTGTATTCAATTTTGTGATGAGAAGTGGCATAGAGAAGAGTGCACACTAGCCTCCCTCTCCCTTTAGAGTTTTCACATGTGCTTGATCTCTCTCTCTCTCTCTCTCTCTCTCTCTCTCGTTACAAGGGTTTCTTAGTCTTCTTGGAGTATCTTCAAGGTCTAGGGTTAGGGTTTATCCCCTGGAGATTGGAGATTAGGGTTTTGTGATAAAACCCTATGGTGGAATTGTGAAGAAGAGAAGGAGAGGATGTCTTGCCTTGGAGGATGTGTTGGAGTGATTCTTTCACATTGGATCTTCTTGGTTGCTAGAGTTTTCTTGATTTTCCCTAGCTAGGATTTGGAGAGCTCAGAGGATTTGTACTAGTCATTAGAGAAGGCTATGGTATGTACATGTACTTCATCTTGAGCATATTGATGAAGTTTTCAGCTGTCCAAAACTTGTGCAATTTTCAGTTATATATGTTATTTATGCATTGTTATTTACAACCATATATGTCTTGCTGTTTTAACATAAGTAAAAGGACAATTGTTAAGTGATTTGACATCTAAGTGAAGAATATAAAAGGCTGATTTTGTTGTTTTCATACTGCTGTTATTACCACCATAAAAGAGTATTTTTCAGATCTGGTTATTGGCTAATAATCTGTGCTAAAAGGGCTGAAACTTATCCCTTTGGTTTGGTATCTGTTGACCGCTGGTTTAGCACAGAGGTCAACTCATATTCATGAAGATTATTTATGTCAGAGACAGATGGTCCTACTGGGTGTTTTTAAACACCAACACTTATATTTTTGTAAACGGGATCTCCGCACCCCTGCGAGGGTAAATAATGTAATAATGTCTGCATGGATCATAGTTAGGTCAGGTACCTTGGATGGTGACATCAGGGGAGTTCCTTTCATCGAGGGTTTTTTAATCTCAGGGGGGTTAATGTGGCCTAACTAGTCAGGTTAATTTCCCGGAGTTTTTCCCTCCTAGGCTGCCTCCAAAGTGGTGGAAGGCGCTTTGATGTTCACATTCATTGAGTAACCTTGTAGGATTATTGTAAATGACCATGCTAGGCAGTGTCTTGAGTCTTGCGGAATTCCGTCGAGTCTAAGTCAGTTTTTTTAATTAATTAATTATTTTTGAGCTTATATTGTAAAAACTTCATCTTTGGGAGAAAGATAGGGGTATTTGTGCTCAAAATGAATGGAATAGCACTCCCTACACCCACTGACCAAGTTTCAGCTCAGTCGGACTATTTTTGCTTTGTCAAAGTCCACTTAGAGTCAGTTAGGGCAAATAACAACAATTTTAATTGCTGATGTGATTTTATTAAAAAATCACAAAACCTTTGTATTTTTGAGTTAAGTGAGTGGATACAACGTGGAAAGTG
>JASDQU010391831.1:0-10975 GCA_032191745.1 Picea mariana | reverse complement strand
AAAAAACATAATAAGTTTTTCCCCGATCACCGACCCCCGATACCTTTTCAACATCGGCAATCCTAGGTTTATTTCAACATGCATATCTTGTTGAAAATACCGACTCCGATTGATGTACACGACCAAGCCACCTGTCCTCATCTACCACGTGTCCTTGCCAGATTGGATTAAACATAAGATCTAGTTTTCCCTTGAGTCGTTATCAGTTCTCGAGTCCCAAGTCGCACCCCCAGTGAGTTTTTCCACGTCAGCACCGTATGACGAAATCGATCGGTGCCGAAAGTTATTAGTAAGAGGATGCTAACGAAAACATTCACCACGCATCTTCGATCTCCGATCTGTCCACCAAGAAAGAGACGCGATGGGACGTTTTAGCGCTAAGATACATTGGATTTGAAGAATTTAAAGAATTAATTAATTCCAAATCTCGCATTAGTTATTAATTTGTGTGTGGATCAAATCAACCCTTTGAAATAGAGTGCACCATCCTCCGTGCCTCTACCATCAACCCATGATGAATTGAATTGTAGAGATTTGGCGACAGATTTTGTTTGATTTTCACTCATAACTCGAGTTAATTGGTTGATACGACACCACAACTTATTCCCTGTTTAAATTATTTCAAGTTGTTCGCAAACAAGATCATCATGTGCAAAGAATTTTAGAGCATCCAGAGGAGCGAGATGAGTAATTCAAAAAAAATCTTCTAAGATCCCATGAGTATTAAACAACAGGTTTAGCAAGCGTTACAAGTATATACCAGTTTGTGGATTTTTTATGCTTCCCTTCATACATTTTTTATCCGATGTTACCCTGTACGCATGCCCTAAAGGATTTATTTTGGTTGCAGGAACAATGCCTCTAAAGAAACTATGTACTAGGAGATTGTTGAGGGCACCCAAGCTGAGAGAATCAGAGGCAGGAGAAGGCTCGTCCTCAAGGCCAACAAAGTAATTAGAATTCGTTCCAAGACCGAAACCAGTCATCAGGACATCCACCAAGAATATTTTTAGTTAGCCTCTAGCCTTTGGAGACACAGAAGCAAGCATAGGGAACAAGGAAGTAATCCCGCAATGAGGATAACTCTTCAAAAAGATAAAGCAGGAAGAATTTCCTAAATATACTCCGCACAATGACCCCGATACGAGAAATCTCGACGATGAAGTATTTCCCAGTATCTAAAGGTTGTACTTGCACATGGTAGCGAGAAGAACTCCAGTTTTCCCTGCATAGAACTCATAAAGGGGCTTATCGACCACATAGACACACAAAGATGTTTGATTAATTATGACAATGGTGAGTGTGTCGGGGTTTTCCTCTCGATGGAGGTGAAAAATTGCTGCAAGCTCAGAGACCCGAATGAGCGACTGCACATCGATTTTGTTGTAAGCTTCTATGAGAAACACGAAACTAGCCAGGTAATGTATTCATGGTGGAGAGAGAATAATAAGTACACCAATCGGACTTCCAGCTGGTACGTGATGACCAACCTAAGGGATCCGTATATCTATCTAATGGCCCTCATCTGCTGGTTGAATGGGGAGAAAGATTGTTCTAGGTTTTCAGAGGCATGGATGCCTCTAGCTTACACAGTAGCCATTTATAGGAGAGGCTTTAACTAGGGTTCCATCATCTCCAAGAAGTTGAGCATTTGCATTCAACAGGCTCAGACATCGAAGGAAGGAGAGACTCCATCCTTCTACATGGCTTCTTATTTATTGGACATCATCTGTGCTAGAAATACCTTTTCCGAAATGAACTTGAGCTGGCATGCCTCAAAACTCCCAGTCCATGTATATTTCAGTATCTTATGGGAGAACATGTATAAGAAATCATACTCCCTCATCTACGATCAATTCATAGCATGCATTCATGTTTTTATTTTAAAAAATGAGTGCCCAAGACTGTCGGCTGCGGAAAAAAAGATGATATCAAAGGTTGGTCACTAGTACATGAATGGGCACGATACCTACATCAGGGTTTTTGGAGCCACTGGAGCACCACACCTGTTACCTGTGTATGTTCTTGATCGACTAGTAGTAGGGGAAATCTGTTACCAGGCCATCCTACAAGGTTACAATGCCACTATGGTAAAAGATAAGAAACGAGCATTCATACCTTATGGATTCCATATAGGTTTCTACACGGTAAAAGACACCGCTCAAGCCAAGCAGGAAGGACTAAATCAATTAGAGTTCCTATTCCAGACCAACTGCTTTCACAAACATGACCCAAAGGGTCTAGTCTTGAAGCACGCATCACAAGTATCGTCATGCTGGCCCTACGTCCATGACAAATTTGAAGATGAGGTCTTCACCGAAAACGCTCAAGACTGGGATGATGTGGTGGCAAGGATGGTTGATCCTAATATGACCAGGTTCAAGGCCATGAGCCTGGATGAACAAGTGACTTCCCTAGAACAATTGGCTCAAGGGGTCCTCAGGGCCAGAGAAGAAAGGATAGCATCCAAAGAATTTGAAGCAACAAAATCCCCCTTGATAGCCCCAACGCAAGGCAAAGATATCCATTTGGCATAGGACGCACAAGAAAGGGGACTGCTCATGTTAGAATGGGTGCAACAGGTGCTTGATCAACTACAAGATGACCCAGACCTATCATAAATGATAGGATCCCTTTCCGATAACCTAGACATAGGCCAGGTGGGTACGAGTGACCCTGAATTTATAAATATTGATGAAATTGATGGGTTGGATGATCTTGAATTTGCAACGCCACCAGCAAGATCCTCGACAGGTGTGGAGAATCAACCAGAAACAATCTAGATATTAGTGGAAACAAGCGCATAAAACCCCTTGAGTGAGTTTATAAAGATTTATGACGATGATGAAATCCCAGAATCATCTCTCGAGACCCCTATGCACATTGAAGAAGAAAAGGGACCAAAGAAGACATCTTCTCATGTCCCCAAGGTCCAAATCTTGGAGGTCCCGCAGAAAGAAAAGGAAGCTGAGGGTGTCTGAGGCACAAAAATACCTGATGCATCAGAGTCTCAAGCAAACAGTCCGAAAAAATAACCGAGGTTTCACGAGCCAGAGAAAGGAGCACCGCAACGGGAAGTCGACGTTCTGATGGCCGATGAACAAGTAAGTATTGAGTCTATCATCGACGCCTCTATTTCACTTGGTACTCAAACATCCAATGGGTGACAGACAAAAGCCGAACCTTTGGACCATAACGAGGAATTTCAAGAACCCAACCTTGAACAAGTATATTCCAGTGGAGGTATGGGAAACACACTCACATGGGGGGGTCAGTAGATTCCCAAAACTGTGGATGAATTAGCCAACATACATGCTATATCTTATGATCAAAGGAAGAAGGCTATCATCCAGAGGACCACCAAGAAGAGGAGGATCATTTTAGATCTCTCAATCCTCATCACTATCGAGGAAAATTTGATAAACACAGAATATACCAGAACATCTGAGCTTATCGACGCGGGGATGGCGATCTATGATGCCACCCTGTACAGAGCTAAAAGAGATGAAAAAGAGCTGGCCGCCACCCTGAAAGAGATAGAACATTTGTGTCACTTGGCTAAGTACTATCAGGACACCACTCAGGCCATGGTGTACCTAAGGAATGAATTCAAGGAGGCCTATAGCAGGTTCACATACGAGTGACACCTATTCACTAAAGGGATAGCCGAGCTCCAGGAAGATACTCTCATGGAACTTGCCACATGCAAGGATATGGAGCAATGGTATGAAAAAGCACAACAAGCTGTGGAGAGAGTAGACTGCATTAGAGGAGTTCAACAAGGCCGAGATAAAGAAGAACACGACATTAAGTTGTTGAATGAAAGCATTCTTGACCGCATAAGGAAAGCGGCCGAGTATTGGGTGAAAATGCTCTAGAACCATACTGAGGGATTCAAGAGAAATGGGCCAAGTGTGAGAAACACTGGATTAAGATCAATCAAGTGATGAAAGAGATCGAACTTCCCGAGTTCGAAACACCCGATGACTTTGTCGACTTGCACGAAATAGTCGAATCACACACCAAGAAAGATGCATCATGGGCCGAAAGACTAGCAAAGGTGACTAACACAATGCCAGGATAGGTGCAACAATTTATAGAACACCCGATCAAAGCCCAGGTTGTGCTACAATAGTTAAATTCTAGTCTAATGAAGTATCGGGCCCATGCAGTGGATATCAGAGAAATTTACGTAGCCCCGATGCAACAAAATAGGTTCCCATACGCCAACACCTGCGAGGAGTTGTTCATTAGTTGGTCGAAGTATGAGAAAAGTTATCCTTTTAAAGCTATATCTTGATATGACTTTTAGAAAACTGTTAGGAGAGAACGCCACGCGGCGAGTCTTGTTTTGCTTAACTGCACTTTAGCCATTATTTTTAGTTAATTTCATGTTATAAATAAGAGTATCGACCGATTAGTTAGAGGTTGATGGTTTTTGCAAGAAAATCTCATTTCTGGTTTGTTAAGAATTATTTTAGAGCTACCTTTAATTGAGAAAGTCCTTCTGGACTAAAGACAAGTTATATTTTCATCAAACACATGTATGATTGGGTGTGGAGAAGAACTATTTCCTATCTTGTCTCATGAATGGATGCTGTAACATGTAAGAGCTATTGAATCTATAGTTAAGTTATCTGATGCAATGTTTTGCAGTTCTTTTCTTTAATGATGAAGATGAATCATTGTGTTATTATGTGATGGATGATTAGAGTAGGTGAATTATTTTACTTACCAATATTTATCGCATATGTGTTTTCTTTATGATAATTAAGTATCTCAGACAGTAATTGGATGCTCACATGGTTAACGTATTAGTACTAGGCCTGTGGTATAAAATTGTCGTCTGCATGCTTGAGTAGCGGGTTATCCCAAGCTCAGCCTCTTCTCCAGTAGTTAAAACCTTTTCATGTTTATTTTTAACTTGGTTTATACCGGATTCCATCTTATATCGGCCCCACCTAAGAGAAATTACAAAAAAGAGAAAGTCCAAACTGAAGGAGACACCTTCACAAGAAAACGTAAAGCCCATTGATTAATTGGCTGGATCACAAGATTTGGAGAACCATTCCACTATTAAACGCTGTAGAGTCTAATTGGGCCTCGATGGCGGGTTTGGTTCCTTCTGTTGAGCTAAACGGATTTAGGACCCATCAACAGACTGTCCCTATATAGTTTTAGTCAATTACCATTTACCATTCCTTTCATTTTTGTTCCTACCAAGTCATTTAGCTGCACAAATCCTCCATCTGTGACATTATTGACTTCGTATGGCCCTAGCCAATGCATTCTGAACTTACGAGGGTGTTGCAAAAATTTACTCTCATAGAGGAGAAATAGGTCTCCCTCCTTAAATCTCTTCTTCTTTATGTACAGGGTTTGTCCCTTGTTTTCTATACCTCTTGGTGGAATCCTGCCAGAATCCTGTCTTCTTCCATTTCCATTAGTTGACTTAACCTCTCTTGTACTGTTCCTTTTTAGATCATATTGGTAATTGATTCTATGTGCAGACCGGGTACCATAAATTCTAATGGAACCACTGCTTCCTGTCCATACACCAATATGAGTGGTGTCTATCTTGTCAACTTCTTGCATGTGGTCCTATATTCCCATAGTACTGCTGGTATTTTCAAATCCCAATCATTTATGTTAACATTGCAGATCTCGGTCAAGGAATTCTTCAAAATATTGTTGAAATATTCTACTCTCCCATTTGCTCGAGGATGATATGGTGTACTCTTCTGGTGATAGAATTCAAACTCCTCAGTCATAGCCTTGATGGTAATATTAATAAAATGGGTGCCTTGGTCACTCATCATAATCCCAAGACATCCAAATCTTGTGATCACTTGCTCAAATAAGAAGTGCGTTGTTGTTTCTGCACTGTAATCCTTGACTGGTGTTGTTTCTACCCATCTGGTTAAGTATTCTGTTGCAATAATGATATATCTAGCTTCTGACCTTCTTGTTGGTGGATTAATAGGTCCGACAAAATCTATTTCCTATTTTCAAATACTTGAATATCTAGTTGTGGTCTTAGGGGAATCTCATCCATCCTGTTGGGTTTTCCAACCCTCTGACAGACATCACATTTATGAAAATATTCTTTGGCATCTTTATGAATTGTTGGCCACCATAAACTTGCGTGCAATACCTTATGCGCGGTATCTTTTCCTGCATAGTTTCCTCCAGCTATACCTTCATGAGATTCAACTAAAACCATGGGTCGCTCATGTTCCAATACACACCTTCTCAAGATGTTGTCTATGCCCATATTGTATAAATGACCTACAATGAGTTGATAGTCTACTGCTCTGAATACCATATTTTTCTTCTACACAATACTGAACTCCTTTTGCACAACTCATGTACTTAAGAATTCAATGACATCAGTGAAGTATACATCAAATACCCTACACAAAATTACTGTGCATCGGGAAAGTTGTCTTCCAAGTTAGTAGGTTCTTATCCATTGGTTACCCTTAGAAAGTGATTTGGTCTTGCATTCAACTTCCCTGGTTTGACTATTAGTTCAAAATCAAATTCCTAGAATAATAACAACCATCTATAGATCCTCCCCCCCCAAGACTGGCTAGTTGACTAGATATTTGAGGGAATAATGATCTGTGAACATTTTAAAATGCTTACCTAATAAATAATGTCTGAATTTCTGAAGTGCATGTACCATGGATAAGTGTTCTCTTTCTGTGGTGTTGTAATTCTGCTTAGATTCAGATAACTTCTTGCTTGCAAAGGCTATAGGATGATCTAAGTTCCCTACTCCTGGCTGCACCAAAATTGCTCCAAGTTCTATTGCTGATGCATCTACATCCACATGAAATATCTTTTCCCAATTTGGAAACACTAATATAGGTGTTGTCACCATCTTCTCCTTTAAGGTATCCAATTCCTGCTGACAATCCTCATTCCACTGAAATCCGATGTCCTTATTCAATAATATTTTCATCGATGCAATAATCTAGCGTCCTTATGAAAAATACCTCATGCAAGTTGCTAAAAACGTATTTGTTCAGATATTTGCATGGTGTCAACTTAGGGTTTCTGTTGTCCTTCTGCACAAACTAGAGTTCCTTTGTCCTCAACCATCTTTCAATCTCTACCTTCATTGGATTCCATGGCCTGAACATTCCCTTCTATGCTTTCATCATCTGTGATTTTCTTCCACAGATCTCATCCACTCAATCCTATGCAGTTCCAACTAAAAACAGAACCATTTGTTGGTTACTTGGGCTGACCTAGGTTCTGATGTCAAATATGTTTCCAACAAAACCCTCGAAACTATTGGCCCTCCTGGTAAACCAGAAGGCAACGCTGGGCACAGAGTGCACAACACAGTCTCACTTGAGATAGATTTATTGGGGACTTCAATAATTAGGTGTTTGCAGTCTAGGAAGGAGTGGGGACTGTGTTTTGATTATTTCCCTTATGCATCAACATCATTAATCATTCATCTATTTCTAGGATTCATTCATCATTAATTATTCATGCATGCTATTATACTTAGATTTCACATTCATTCTTAACTGATGATAAAAAGAAAAGTAAAATACATCATTCATAACACATAGAACACAATATTTTACCATGGTTCAACCCCTCCTAGGGATACATCCACAAACATCTGGCTCTTGTACTCTTTTATTCATTCTACTGCAAAATATGTGCTGCGTGCATTAAATATTCAAGATTAGAATTAAAAATGAGGGTAAGTACCCTCTGGGAGGCTGACTAGATCACACCAGGATCCTAAGCATGTGACCTAACCCTCAAGAACTAGTTTATTCGACTCAACAACACTAACAATTGACTTCACAATACTCAACAATTTACAAACTCATAATAATCAACCGACCAACACAAACCTAGACCTCCTAGGTCCTTATTTATACTACTCTACTCACTTATAGCCATTAAAATATTGTTAAAAACCCTAACCCGAACATGGTTAGGCCCGTCGGCATGCAAACCTCATTGATTTTCCTCTTGCATGCCACTTTTCTTTCTTTTTCTGCATGTTGCTTTCCTGCCACTATTGTGCGTGCTCCAAAATTAGATATTCTCTTCCAAAGATAGGTCTGTTTCCCAAAATAGTTTTTTCTCCCAAAATAGGCTTGTACCAACAATGCCCCGAATTTATTTTTGTGAGGATGTGGGGGTCTCATTCAAATGGACATATATTTTGTCTGAAAATCTCAAAGTTTTCATCTCTGTAGTTACACAAGAACAACCATGAAACTTTCCTAGTTTCCATATGTCTTCCTATCACCTAGACATAATGTGTACTTCCCACAGGTACCCAAACATGGGGTGGAGTTGGTTTCCTGCCGACGCTACTATCCACATCTACTGCAAAGTGCTTTGGGAGCACAAATACCAAACATAATATCAAATAATCTGCGAACACTTCCTTTCCCCATTGTATGAATTTAACTTTTTCACCTCCCCACCTTATATGATAGACAAAGCCATAGCAGTCATAAGAAGGACCGGGTATTGGTATTTGATGGAGCATGGTACCTATATAAGAATATATTGTGTGTATAAAACTATCATACATGGGGTCAAAAGAATGCTATACATATCAAAGAAAGCGATTTGGCCTCCACTACCTCTATACATTGGAAACTATTTCTTTGAGAAAACCAAGCAAGCTCAAACAAAAGTGGACATCTTACTTTCATACCACTTTGGAGAGGAAATATTCAAGAGACATGACTCTAAGAATATCGTCAAAGAGAACTTCAATATCATGAGTCTCCCGTATGAATTCACCACTGAATTTTGGGAAGAAAAGGAGGTGCATAAAAATGCCAAAACTTACGATAAAGTCATTTTGAATAGGTGGGACCAGCCAAAAGGAAGGATCGCAGATGAAGAAACTGCAAGAGAGGCGGCCAAAAAATAAGCATAATGAGTTGAAGATGAGAGATATTATCCTATCTCCTTTTCAACTCATTTAGGTTCCACAAAGGAGGAGGAAGGAGAACCAACATATAAAAATAGAAGAGATATAGAGAAGGTCCTAAAAAGGAGGAATGACGCTAAAAAGAAACAAAAATTAGAAGCTGAAAAATCAAAGGCCAGTGCATAAAATGAAGCGAAAGATAAAGATGAATCCGAAGAAAAATCCACCGTAGAAAATGAAAAGGAGATAGAAAAAGTGACAAGAGTAGAAACAGAATTAGCGGAGAAGGCAACAAAAGAAGTAGTGGATAAAGCTACTAAGGAAGAAAGACAGAGGAAGAATGCAAAGAATAGAGACAATGACACACACCTGATGGAATTGGATATCCTAGGAACGTCCATTGCAGGTAAAATAGCAAAAACAACAAGNTAATAGTGGAGGTCATTCAATGTAAGGTGGACTAGGTTCACTATATTATTAAATAAGGCCCACTATGGTAGTTAGATATAATAAATGTAAGAGGACTTCTTAGAAGATTCTACTTCTAGAAGATTCCTCCTCTAGAATGTTCTTAGGTGATGGTAGCACTATATAAAGAGATTCAAGAAGTGTAATGAGACATGAAGAAGAATTAGTGTATTTGGAGCGGTAGCTCAATAGGAGGATGCCCCCTCGAAGAGGCAAGTGAACAGGAGAGGATCCCTTCCATAATAGGATCCATTGTATGGTGTTGCCCTACCTCGAGGGTTTTGATATAATAAAGTGGTGGTGTTCTATATGGTTTCATATATCTTGTGTGGTGATTGTATTCATATATTCTTCTTGGATCTATTATGGCGTATTTTTCATTTAGTCTTTGGGTCCTTAACACAAAGCTATTGTTTCACATAGAACTACTTTCACTGAGCTACTTCTACAATACATTCTCCTTTATTTATACTTTACAAACCCTTAAAATAAGGCCTAAACATGGGGAAAACCCATGGGCCGACATCCCATAAACCTGTTAGAAAACCATAGAGGACCCCTTACTGGGTCCACATAACTCTCAAAATAGGTGAGATCTGCGATCTCAGCTCCACCGGGGCGCTCCTTCTTCGACCAACGTGTCGAAGTCCAAAAGTGGGTCAAAACTGACCAAAGTTTCCCCAAAACTTGGTCTAGGGCCAACACACCCTCATGTGTTCTATTATTTCATTGAGTTACTTTTTCTTTTCATAGTCAACTTAATATTATAATGTTGATTTTAGCTGACTTTTTCCCAAAGTGCATGAGAGTTGATGAGACTATATTCTAGTGGGGAAGTCTAGACTACTGAGTCTCTCAAATCCTCTTCATCAAGAGGTGGGGAACATTACATATACCACCATTCATTGAGGTGCAACCATTGAAGCCATTTATTTTTCTTATCAGTGACGAAGCAACGAAGGTAGGTTTCTAAGCATTTGCTGACAATTTCTGTTTGGCCATCTGTTTGAGGATGGTAAGCTGAACTCATATTAAGAGATGTCCCGATTTGTTTGAAAAACTCCCTCCAAAATTTCCATTTAAACTTGGCATCTCTATCACTAACGATGACCTCGGGGAAACCATGTAATTTATAAATGTTTTTACAACAGACTTATACGAGGAGTTCCAAACTCTTATACGGGGAGTTCACATGAGCACTTGGAAATGGGACCCGGGCTTACAATGGTGGTTGGACTACTTTAGCATGGTGGATTTCCTTTCTACATGGGACTTTGGTTCTTCAATCTTCTTTAGCATTACGGTCCACAATTATCCATGGGACCCTGGTATATGGTTGTACATCAAGGGTTGAGGACAACACTTTCATAAGGGGGATGGAACGTAAGGTAGCTAGAGAGGTAGTGGGAGGGCCTAGAGGGCCCATAGTGATAATAGTGGAGGTCATTCAATGTAATGTGGACTAGGTCCACTATATTATTAAATAAGACCCACTATGGTAGTTAGATATAATAAATGGGTAATTAGATATAATAAATATAAGAGGACTTCTTAGAAGGTTCTACTTCTAGAAGATTCCTC
>JASDQU010391825.1:0-10975 GCA_032191745.1 Picea mariana | reverse complement strand
CAACTCTTCCCATTGAGTGAAAAATTCCCACCCTTCGCACCGCAATCGAGATTTTACCTGACACTGCTCCAATGGAGCAGCGCTTGCTGAACTTGGAGTTGCTGGATGAAGATCGTCGATCCTCATTACAGAACAATGAGGCAGCTAAAAAATGATCCAAGTCTACCTTCGATCGCCATGTCAACCTTCGATCATTTCGCGAAGGTGACCTTGTCCTAGTCTATGATATTACCCATGATACCTTTGGCCACGGCAAATTCAAATCACTTTGGCATGGCCCTTACATCATCCAACATTGCCTCACCAAAGGCGCCTACATCCTGGCCTCCCCCGAAGGCCTCACGCTCAAAGAACCCTTCAATGGGTTATACCTCAAGAAATTTTATGCTTAAATGTAGTCAAGCTACTTTAGGTTATTTTTTCTTTTCTAGCATTTTTAATCTTTTTTCTCCCATCTAAACTATCCTTTGTGCTATTGACAGATGACTCCTCCACCATCTTACCACATCGGTTATGCCGACGACGCCAGCCGTTGGACGCAAAATCTTGCTTCGGCTGCTTGGGATCTCTACACCCCTTCACATGAAATGCTACATTCCAGTGGCATTTGTTTAGGACCAGCAACCAATAACCAGGCCGAATACACTGCTGTCATTGGCCTCTTGACCAACGCCCAGCATAATCATATTCGTCACCTTAGCATTTTCCTCGACTCCCAACTGGTCGTTCTCCAACTCAACAATGTGTACCGCGTACGTGATCCGTGCCTCTTTCGCAAATACCTACAGGTTAGATTATTATCTCAACATTTTGATTCCATTACATTTACACATATTCCAAGAGAATTGAATCAAACAACAGATGAAATAGCTAACATGGTGCTTGATTGGCATATATCACATCAAGCTACACACACATAAACATCTCATACATCCTGTCACAGCATATAGATAGAATAGAAATCAACATCATCAACACAAAACACATGTAAACAACATTTGGATCTCAAAAACATGTATACTCATATATATATATATATATGTGGGACCCTCAAATTATCCAAATGTTTACATACAACAAAAATACATCGGCCCTCTGGCTCGTGCCACATCTCGGTACAAAAATCGGCTCACCAGCCTATCAAAAATAGTATACAAAATACATGATACAATCAAGGTGCCTCTATTGCACCCCCAGCTTCCCCTCCCTCAGGAGGAGGTGGTATCCCACCCCTACCTGCCCCAGGCGGTGGTGGTGGAGTACCTGCAGGACCCTCCTGCCCCGGCGACAGGCGTCCACTGGTCATGGCGGCAAGCACAGCTGCTCGGCGCATGATCGACCGCCATGGTGGCGGTAACCTGATACAATGCTTTAGGAACTCCTCGTCCTGGATACGAATCCACATGCCCTCAAGCACGTCCCAAAATACCGTCTCAAAACGACGACATATCTCATCCAAATCTCCTCCGGCTACCGCCGGAGGAGCGTGTGATGACCCCACACCAGAGTCATCGAATCGACACCTCCTCTCCGGTCTCGCAGGCTCTGCAGGTCGCCCTGCAGCCTCATCTCATCCGCGTCTCTCTCCATGTGGAGGTCTCCCCTCTGGCTACACCGGCGGTCTATACAACTCCACCTCGCGCCCGCGAGGTGCCAAATCTGCACATGCACAAAACAAGCAAACAACCAATCGTATTAGTGTCTGTACATCATAAATATGAACTGGTATATCAAAATCACAGCATAAATCAAAACATGCAAAACTCAACATACCTTGATGGTCGAACACCTCCCCAGAAGGCAACACCATGTCTGGGTCCCCCCAGAATTCCACCCCAGCATAGGGGTACTGCAATATGACCTGCGGCATCTGCTGCCATATCTACACCGCCTACGCAGTAAAGTAGTGCCTGCCTTCGCCACCACCGTGGTGAACCAAAATCTGAGACCACCGCCTCAGGCGCAGCTCTCATACCCCTTGTGCCTCTAGTAGCACCCTCGGGCGCAGCATCGACACCCTCTCCAAGAAATAGGCCACCAGGATGGAGACAAAAGAAAACTCCCTGGTGCCTGTGGACCGACAGCGATCCAGCTGCGCGATCATCAGCGCATGCAGGTTCAAACCCCAGGCGAACTGCTCACGGCCCACCACCACCCTCTCCATCAAAATCAACTCGCCACCACTAATTCGGTGGGTTTCTCGGGACCCATACACCCGAACTATCATCGCTGCTATGCAACGATGCAGCAGGGCATCTATCCCAGTGATGTTCACTGTCGTCTTGGTCATGTAGTGCTCGCCTGAGCAATACCGCTCGACGACCGTCCGCAGATGCGTGTCCCTCGACAGCACAATATCTACCGGCAATGGTGTTCCCCGGAAGGGGAGCCCAGTCAAGAAGTATATGTCCTCCACCGTAGTGAAGGCAATCTGCTCTCCTCGCACGTGGAAGCAGTGCTGATTAGGGCTCCACGTCTCGATCAGAAACTGGATTAAATACTCCTGTGCTCATATCAACGGGCACTCAAAGAGCTTTAGCAACCCACTGGTTGCTAAAGATGCTCGAACTGCAGGTTGTGCATTGGCCACAGCATCTCGTAGCTGTGACCAGTCTCGCTCACGCCACCGCACATCCATGATCACTGCTCGCTACCTGCACACAACACAGATTCTTATGTTATCTTATGCAACCATCCAATACATCAAAAAAGACTCATTCTTTTACCCTGAAACCTTGCCTCAAAGGTGTGGTTTTACCACCCACAGGAGCGCACCCATGCGTACCTGTCCACTTTACAGGCACGCACATAGGCGCGCCTATTTTTTTCCACAGGCGGGCTCATGAGCGCGCCTGTTCACAATACAGGCACGCTCGTGGGCGCGTCTGTTCACAATACAGGCGTGCGCTAGGGTGCACCTGTCAAAACCCACAGGCACACTCTAGAGCGCGCCTGTTCACCCCAAAGGCGTGCACTCATGAGCACCTGTCTACCCCACAGGCGCACCTGTAGGGCGCACCTTCAATTCCTCTTCACGTGCACGCACGCGTGCTTATTTAGTGAACAGGCGCGCACGCAGGCGCGCCTTCCATTGAGTCGCCCGCGCATGTGGGCCCACACCCTATCAAAAAACCCCCCAAAACCCCTGTACGACCCCTCGTACCTACCCTGCCCAAAAATTGGAAACCTATTACTATGCAGGATGATCAGACCACTAACCTGAAACTCGTACACCGTCGATCGGATACCTCGTGCTCCCGGAATCACTCAATCTCCTCTGGATTTGCTCAAAAACTCACTGTAGCAGCAGGTACAAATGAGGTGGCAATGTGGGCCCTACAGCTATATATAGGCCTTTTTCCCAACTTCCACTCACCATTCCGGGAGCCCACAGTGTCCATTTTTAGAACCGTCTTCAGCCACGGAATCAGCGTCCCGCCACCTACATCATGGATGTCCCTGGGCCACTTTTCATCCTGAGCCCCTGGGGCACCCTTTTTTCATATCATGGCCAGGTACGCACATGCATTGTCACATTTATCTAATACATGTTCATATTTGTTATTCTCTTCAGATATTGTTCACTTTGGTTATTTGGTTGTTCTCTGTGCAGGTATTTGATCATACTCTCTCCACATCATTCCTTCAGGTATATACTCAGCACTGGCATGTAGTCTCTCCCGCTGTATTGCATTTACAATTCCTATTCACACCCTCTGATTTTGGCCTTTAGGATACCCATTTCCGGTTCTGCAATACTCACACCTCTATTTTTCATCTACGATACTGGTACCCAGTAGCTTTCTTACCCACATGAGTTGTCTCATTCATAGCACCTTTTTGCACTTATGACACTCATGCTATTCTTCATTACCCTTTAGGGATGGGAGTCCCAATAGTCTTTCATCATGTTGCAGATCAACCACATACTCCTTCTCTTCATTTTGCTAGCTTTCCCACATGGACTCCCAGATCATCGCTTTATGCTTCAGTTCTTTTTACCTGCACATCTGCAGGATCATGAACCCTCCATTTCATCCACCATCAGTTTTTCCATCTGTGAACCTATCTTCGTTTCACCTACCTCATACAGAAAATCGCCAATGGGGCCCCCACCCTTCATCCATTTTCCAACAAATTTTTGCCCTCTCTGGGGCACTCATTTCACACTGGGGCACCCGTTTATGTATTTGTACATTTTTCCCAAAATTATTTATTTTTACTGTACAAATGCCTTTATTTCCAGTTATTTACTTTTGTCGTCACCGTTGGCGACCTGCTTTCCTTTTGGCCACACACAACCCATGTCACCCTTGGTTGGAGCATTACTCCTCATTTACCCTCGCCGACATCGTCTATATCTTCAGAATACTACCCCAGTCACTTACCATTTATCCTCTGAATTTGTTCACCTTGTCCCGCCTTTGGCACAACTTATCCTCGGTTTTGGCGTCCCCCTGACACTCGACCTTGTCACACGGTTGCAGCCACTGTTTGTCTCATACATTCTCCAGCCAAGGGCAGTCTTGAGTCTTCCCACTTCTTGACTTCGTCCATGTACCTCTGTCACTTCCTCACCACAGTAGATTTCGTGAAGCCCTTTGCTTCTAGGATTCGCCTCCCCCTTCTTGTTGACATCAGCACAATTTTCCAGAAGGGCGACAATATCTTGATTCTCATTTGCCATTTAATGAGAGATCTCGGATGGCACAGGGGGAAACACCATTGCTCCTTGATGTCGTTGACCCCCATAACATTAGACGCCAACACTTTCTCATGTTGCGGTGGGTCTTACTTTGTGACTATTGTAGTTTTTTATTATTAGTTGCCGAAGACCTCTGAACTTGGTAGGGCCACCAATGCCCACATCACCGTCGCTGTTTATTTCCGCGACCATTACCTATGGTTCAGAGTATGTTCCTTTGCAGAATTGTCTTTTGCCTTTATCATTCCGCCCCCGAGGGTGCTGCAGTTGTCTACACCAACATTTCTATCATCCTTTTTTCAGAGTTACATCATACGAGCATGGGGCATGCCCGCCTCGTTTGTACATAGTTGTATATTGTTACGCACCTTATGGAAGGTCGGGTTCTACCGGTTCCTTCCTTCTCCAAAGGATTGCTCTACACGGTCCCACTCTTGCTCTCCTTTCCAACACCATTCTCAGTAAAAGAAACATTGATGGATTTCAGCTATATGTTTTGCTCCTAACCTCATCCATCAGGGGGCATCTATTATCACTGAAATTTCGTCCGCACATGGCGACAAGAACTCTACATCGTCAAAACAGGACTGGAGTCATTCATGGCACAGGATTAATTCCACAGCATTGCAAAAGGTTCAAAAACTATACAAAATGACCAAAAAATTTGAAGGGCGCTTTACAGAACCCGGGTGCACGCACATATGCGCATAACAACAATGTACAATGCGCGCTTCAGCGCACAATGCGTGACTGTTGGGCGAAAAACCCACGCACCTGCTAAACGGTGCATTTATTAAAATTGGTCGGCCTCTCAACCACTAATGGATCGGCTCCTAAGTCGATTTGACACCAAATCCGAGCTCAATCCTCATGGTGGGCTGGTCAAAGACCTAGTTGAGCCCTAAAGAGCCCCTTTTCACATTCTAAAGAGGTTGCATAATAACCCAATGCTAGGCTATAAAAATCCATGAATAACCACCATTTTCTCAAGGAATTCTATGTATTGTTATGTTGCTAAGATTGCTAAGGACTCATTCTTTGGCAATACACATCACAAGCTGCATTTCATAGAGCTATTCACCCTTCTCTTGAGTGAATAAGCTTGGAGTTCTTTCACCCACATTTTCATCTTTTCATTGTAAGGAGAGCAAGCTTTGAGGGCCTCAAGAGCCTTCCATTGGAGAAAGAAGGGACCCAAGTCCCCTTTCTTCATTGTGCCTTTGGATTTCATCAATAGATCAGCTTATATATTGGTGATATTGGTCCATTTGTCTCTATTTTTCAGATTTTCATATGCTTATAGTCTTAATTAGTTTTAGTTTGATTTTTGTTTATAACTTTGTTGTTTCTCTTTCTAACCTTTTAATCCACAGCTGTCATGCCTAGCAGAGCCCAACTGGGCATGTAAGCACTCTTAATTTGCTCATCAAGTGATGAATTGGGTGCAAACACTAGGCTAGGCTTGGTAGAGTAGGCTAGAGTAGAATAGGCTAGGCTAGGCTTGGTAGAGTAGGCTAGGGTAGAATAGGCTAGGTTAGGTTAGGCTAAGTAGAGTAGGTTAGGATAGAGTAGGGTAGGCTTGAAAAGAGTAGGCTAGGCTAGGTAGAGTTGGCTAGGCTAGATAGAGTAGGCTAGGCTAGGCAAGGCTAGGCTAGAATAGAGTAGGCTAGGATAGATATTGTAGGCTATGATAGAGTAGTCTAGGCTAGGTAGACTAGGATAGGATATTGTAGGCTAGGTTAAGTAGAGTAGACCAGGTACAGTAGGCAAGGCTATGTTAGGCTAGGTAGAGTAGGCTAGGCTAGGTAGAGTTGGCTAGAATAGAGTAGGCTTGGCTAGGCTAGGCTAGGCTAGGTAGAGTAGGCTAGGATAGAGTAGGCTAGGCCAGGCTAGGCTAGGCTAGGCAAGGCTAGAGTAGGGTAGGCTAAGTAGAGTAGGCTAGTGTAGGATAGAGTAGTCTAGGCTAGGTAGATTAGGATAGGATAGAGTAGGCTAGGCTAGGCTAGGCTAGGTAGAGTTGGATAAGTAGAGTAGGCTAGATAGTGTAGGCTAGGCTAGGCTAGGCTAGGATAGATTAGGCTAAGCAAGGTAGAGTAGGGTAGGATAGAGTAGGCTAGGATAGGCTAGGCTAGGTAGAGTAGGCTAGGATAGAGTAGGCTAGGCTAGGCTAGGCTAGGATAGATTAGGCTAGGCTAGGTAGAGTAGGCTAGGCTAGGATAGAGTAGGCTAGGCCAGGCTAAGTTAGAATAGGATAGTGTAGGCTTGGCTAGGTAGAGTATGCTTGGCTAGGTAGAGTATGCTAGCCTAGGTAGAGTAGGATAGGATAGAGTAGGCTAAGTTAGGCTAGGCTAGGTAGAGTAGGCTAGGCTAGGTAGAGTAGGATAGGCTAGGGTAGGCTAGGTAGAATAGGCTAGGCTAGGTAGAGTAGGCTAGGATAGTGTAGGCTAGGCTAGGTAGAGTAGGCTAGTTAAAGTAGTCTAGGCTACGCTAGGCTAGATTAGGTACAGTAGGCTAGTCTAGGCTAGAGTAGATAGAGTTGGCTAGACTAGGATAGAGTAGGGTAGGGTAGGGTAGGCTAGATAGAGAAGGTGAGGCTATGTAGAGTAGGCTAGGATGGAGTAGGCTAGTTTAGGTATGTAGGCTAGGCTAGGTAGAGTAGGTTAGTATCGAGTAGGCTAGGCTAGGTAGAGTGGGCTTGAGTAGGTTAGGCTAGGTAGAGTAGGCTAGGATAGAGTAGGATAGTCTAGGTAGAGTAGGCTAGAGTAGGCTAGGTAAGATAGAGTAGGCTTGGCTAGGATAGAGTAGTCTAGACTAGGTAGAGCAGGCTAGGCTAGGTAGAGTAGTCTAGTCTAGATTAGGCTAGGCTAGGTAGATTAGGCAAGGTAGAGTAAGCTAGTCTAGGATAGTATAGAGTAGGCTAGGCTAAGTAGAGTAGGCTAGGATTGAGTAGCCGAGGCTAGGATAGATTAGGATAGACTAGGTAGATTAGGCTAGGTTAGGCTAGGTTAGGTATAGTAGGTTATGATAGTGTAGGCAAGGCAAGGCTAGGCTCGATACAGTAGGCTAGGATAGAGTAGGCTAGGATAGGCTAGCCTAGGTAGAGTAGGCAAGGTAGAGTAGGCTAGGTTAGGCTAGGCTAGGTAGAGTAGGCTAGGCTAGGTAGAGTAGGATAGGATAGAGTAACATAGGCTGGGAAGGCTATATAGAGTAGGCTAGGATACAGTAGGCTAGGCTAGGTAGAGTAGGCTAGTCTAAGATAGAGTAGTCTAGGTTAGGTAGAGTAGGCTAGGACAGAGAAGGCTAGGCTGGGCTAGGCTAGGTAGAGTAGTCAAGGTAGAGTAATCTAGGCTAGAGTAGGCTAGGCTAGGTAGAGTAGGCTAAAATAGAGTAGGCTAGGCTAGGCTAGTCTAGGTAGAGTATGCTAAGTAGAGTAGGCTAGGCTAGGCTAAGTAGAGTAGGCTGGGTAGAGTAGGCTAGGTTAGGCTAGGCTAGGTAGAGTATGCTAGGATAGAGTAGGTTAGGATAGAGTAGGCTAGGCTAGGTAGAGTATGCTAGGATAGAGTAGGCTAGGCTAGGCTAGGATAGGATAGAGTAGGCTAGGCTAGGATAGAGTAGGTTATGATAGAGTAGGCTAGGCAAGGATAGAGTAGGCGAGGTAGAGTAGGCTTGGAAGAGTAGGCTACGATAGAATAGGCTAGGTTAGGTTGAGTAGGCTAGGATAGGATAGAGTAGGCTAGGCTAGGAATAGTAGTCTAGGTAGAGTAGGCTAGGTTAGGCTAGGCTATGTAGAGTAGGCAAGGATAGAGTATGCTAGGATAGGCTGAGCTAGGCTAGGAAAGAGTACGCTAGGCTAGGATAGAGTAGGCTATGCTAGATAGAGTAGGATAGATAGAGTAAGCTAGGCTAGTCCAGGCTAGGTAGAGTAGGCTAAGTAGAGTAGGATATGACAGGCTTAGCTAGGCTAGGATAGAGTAAGCTAGGCTAGGTAGAGAAGGCTAGGCTAGGATAAAGTAGACTAGGCTAGGTAAAATAAGCTAGGTAAAGTAGGCTAGGATAGAGTAGGCTACGCTTGGTTAGGCTAGGATAGAGTAGGCTACGTTAGGTAGAGTATGTTAGGCTAGGACAGATTAGGCTAGGTTAGGTATAGTAGGCTAGGATAGAGTAGGCTAGACTAGGCTAGACTAGGTAGAGTAGGCTAGGATAGTGTAGGCTAGGATAGGCTAGGCTAGGTAGAGTAGGCTAGGTAGAGTAGGCTAGATTAGGCTAGGTTAGGTAGAGTAGGTTAGGATTGAGTAACCTAGGTTGGCTAGGCTATGTAGAGTAGGCTAGGATAGGGTAGGCTAGGCTAGGTAGAGTAGGCTAGTCTAGGATAGAGTAGTCTAGGCTAGGTAGAGTAGGCTAAAATAAGCTAGGCTAGGTAGAGTAGGAAAGGTAGAGTAGTTTAGGCTACAGTAGGCTAGGTTAGGTAGAGTAGGCTAATATAGAGTAGGCTAGGATAGAGTAGGATAGGCTGTGATAGGATAGGATAGAGTAGACTAGGCTAGGATAGAGTAGGCTAGGCTAAGATAGAGTATGCTAGGCTAGGTAGAGTAGGCTAGGCCAGAGTAGGCTAAGCTACGTTAGGCCAGGTAGAGGAGGCTAGGATAGAGTAGGCTAGGCTAGTTAGAGTAGGTTGGGTAGAGTAGGCTAGGCTAGGTAGAGTAGGCTAGGATAGAGTAGCCTAAGCTAGGCTAGGTGTTACACATTATTTTCATCATCCCTATGATCGTTAATGATGTAAACCTATCTGTTGCCTTCAGAGGGGTCACAGTGGCCTGAGTTCCTAAAAAGAGAAGGGAGAAGAACTTTTCCTGAGAAAAGAAATAGCTTTTTCCTTAGTAAAAACCTTATAAAAAGAGAAGTTCACAGGTTGCTATATAGGCAGGGTGCGAGAATGACCAATTCTCACAGGTTGCACTATAGCCAGGGTGCGAACAATTCGCAGGTTTCTATATAGCTAGGGTGCGAACATTCCAGCACGTGGGAAAAATGAGCGATTTCTCGAATCTTCTAGAAGGAGAAGCTTCTTTGGTGAGGTGGCATCAGAATGGTTTGGATCTTACTCGCTTTCATGATTTAGTGGGATCATCCTAACCTCCTCACCATATCTTCTTCATCTTATAAAAGGAGAGGAATTCTCATGGAGAAAGTTAGCTTGAGCTTTTGTGAGCTTGTGGGTTCATGGTTATGGTTCTTTGGCTTGGAATTATTAGCTTGATTAGAGTGGCTTTGAGATTTGCTTTGTCAAGATAGATTGTGAGTAGCTATCAATTCTATGGTTTCAGAATATTTGGAGCAAGNATGATGTCATCTTATTACATGATTCCTTGATCACATGTATAGACTAGGTATTGAATACATTAATCTGCATTTGCTGTGATTGGTTTGTGTTGTTGTGATTGGAACGACGCAAGAGCATCAGAGCAAAGCGAGGAACAATAGATATTAAAGGAGAGCGTTCACAAGGTATGTCCGCCATCCATTTCTCTTAGTTCATTCAATAATTTAGATCTAGAGAAAGCGGTATATTCTGTCCTGTTTTGTTCTAGTATTCAGGTGGATCTAGGGAGATCGGTTTGTGTCTGCACTTACGGATTTATCCATAAACAAAATTGGCAAATCCACTGGGGAACGTATTGTTTCCTAGTTTGTCTAGTTTCCCTTGATTTGATTGCTTGTTTTCTGGTTTCTGAGTCTGTGGGAGATCCATCAAGACTCTCTGGATCTGAGAGTTCTCTCAGAAATTTTGCTCTTTTTCAAATTTTTTCTTGTTTACAGGCATTCTCGCACTGTACCCTTTAGTGGCCTGCGAGAATCACTTGGGTTCGCACCCTGGTGTTCAGTCTAGTGCGAACACCTCGCAGTCAACCCATGTCTAGCCTGCGAGAATACCTAATTCTCGCACTGTAATATACTGCTAGCCTGCGAACTTGTTTGTAAAAAAAATTTGGATTGGGTCTTGTCTTTTTGATGCCCAGTTTTGCTTTGATTAGCTAGCTTGAGCTTTTGTGAGCTTGTGGGTTCATGGTTATGGTTCTTTGGCTTGGAATTATTATCTTGATTAGAGTGGTTTTGAGATTTTCTTTGTCAAGATAGATTGTGAGTAGCTATCAGATCTATGGTTTCAGAATCCTTGAAGCAAGAAGTGTGTGGGGAACGAAGGACAGTTGGAAGGGACCTTACGACATCAAGGCAAAGGTTGTAATCTCTCTTTCATATTTAATAATACAG
>JASDQU010391822.1:0-10975 GCA_032191745.1 Picea mariana | reverse complement strand
GTTGGGGGGATAGAGAGAGAAATATGGTTAGAGAGAGAGAGAGTGAGAGTGAGACTAAAAATGAGGAGAGAGAGAAAGGGTGGGAGAGAGGTGGAAGAGAGGCGGGGGGAAATATGGGAGGGAGGGATAAATGGGTAGAGAGAGAGAGAGAGAGATGTTGAAATGTATCCTACTCAACATCCGACTATTAATTCTAAATAAATCACTTATCAAATTAAATCACATCTCACTAATCAACTAGACATGCAGTGAAAGCATAAACAAGAAAACCAAAATCAAGCACACATAAACACCAATAATGTTTTGGTGTAAACCCTTGGAAAAAAATAGGAGGGAAAACCAGTGCTGAGAATGATTTTATTATACTAAAATCAGGGCTCCTATAATAGGGATAATGTCCACCTAAGAGAAATACAACTCTAGAAAAAACTATCAAAGATTAACCTATTGTACGAATAAGCATTGCATGATCTTCAAGGTGTACATGAATTTTCTTCTAAAAAATCATGTATGGACATGGATTTCTCCAGTAAGACCCACCTACACATACATAAATCCTATACATAAAACTCTATATGACGTGAGAAATTCCCGTTGATTCCTATGGATGAGAATCCCCTATGCTACCTCTATCATATATTCGTCTTTTAAGTGATCTCTATATGAAATCCTTTCTTCACCTATCCAAGATCTTGAATCACAATCCTTCATGATCCAATCCTCTAGAAAGAAAATTATATACTCTCAATAATATCATGTATCAAGTTTATTCTTCCTTCACCCTAGCCTTGCTTTTATAATCATGAGTTACAACCTATTTCTAATCTCACTTGAGATTTAGATTACGTGAGAAAATTGCATGCTAAGTACTTTTAGCACCTTCCTCATATAACTCAATTAACTAATTACACAATTAATTAATAAAAGAAATTTACTTTAATAATTCCTTTAATTAAAGTAACTTCAAGAGAAGAAATCTTTGAATTATTTCCATATGTCTAGAAACATAAACTTGTGTGAAAATACATGTCTAATGCTACCATTAAAATCAACAATCCCTCTTATAAACGAAGGTATTTTGCACCACTCCAATTCCTTCTATGAACAACAAAAACTGCTCCCTTCTCGATCATGTCCCAAATGAAGTGATATATGATCTCAATATGCTTGGACCTAACATGGAATACTCGATTCTAAGATATTTTGATACAACTCTGATTATCACAGTATATCACTGTAGAATCAAACTCCTAATCAAATAAACCTGTAAGGAATTTTTGAAGTCAAATGGCTTCACAACTACCCATACTCACTGCCATATACTCTACCTCTACTGAACTGAGTGCTATAGAAGTATGCTTCTTGTTGAACCAAGTAATCAATGTTTATCCCAAGCTGAAGCAGATCCCTGAGGTTCTATTTCTTTCTATTGCACTACCTTCCCAATCTAAGTCTGTATATCCTTGCAACTCCACTACCACTCTCCTAAGATATCTCAATCCATAATCCACTGTACCTCTCAAGTACCTGAGCACATGTTTCTATGTGATCCAATGCATATTTCTCGATTCCACCATAAAATGACTCAAGGTGTTCATCGCAAAACAAATATCTGGCATGGTGTTGACCAAATACGTCAAGGACCCTATCAACTACTTGCATATCCTAGGATCCACCAATTCTGAATCTGAAGTTTCAATCTTCTTCATATTGGTAACCATAGGCGTAGCCATCTGTTTACATTCCTCCATATTTAATCTCCTCAATATATCTATTGCATACTTCCCTTTTCCAAGGAAGATCTCTTCTGATACTTGCCTTACCTCTAATCCCAAGAAATAATGCATTAATCCAATGTCCTTCATCTCAAAATCACTAGCTAAATCCACTGTGCACCTTGCAATAAGATCCTTTGTACCTGTGATAAATAAATCATCAATGTACAAGACAAAGATGAGAGGATCCTCTCCAACAAGTATGAAATGCAAGGTAGAATACGCCCCACTCTTGGTAAATCCCATACTCTGTAAGTATCTGTCAATCCTAGAATACCACACCATGGGTTCATGTTTGATTCCGTACAAGTATTTCTAAAGAATACACACATGATAATCCCTTCCATGTACCTCAAATCCTCAACATTTCTTTATGTATACTTCCTTCTCAATGATCCCCTTGAGGAAATAAAATTTCACATCCATCTGATATATCCTCCACCTCATAATTGGAGAAAAGGAAATAATGTCTTGAATATAAGTGTACTTCGAAATTGGAGAAAATGTCTCCTCTTAGTCCAATACCTATTTCTGGGAACACCCTCTTTCCACAAACATCGCCTTGAAATTTTCTATGCTACCATATACAAGATGCTTGATCTTGTAGATCCATATAGAACTAGAAACTGAATTCCCCTTCGGTCTCAACACTATGTCCCAAACATCATTCCTCATAATAGAGGTGTACTCATATACCATGGTATCACACCATACCTTCTAATATGCTTCTTCCTAAAAGATTGAAGTCTTAGCATCAATTATTCTACTAGAAAACCAAATATCCTAGAACATGGATGTATACTAGAAAACCAGATATCCTCAAATCACCAATCTCTAGCTTCACTCCAAAGAATGATTCCTCTAGAGTCTTTTCTCCCAATATCCTGTGAGGACTCATGTTTTTCACATACTTTGTCGTGTTACATTTCTCTTCCCACAGGAACATAGGGAACTCCTAGTCATGTATCATAGCCATAGAAGATTGATGATGGACCAATTATTTCTCTCTGCAACCCCATTTTGTTGAGGGTTGTATGAGACTATCAGCTCCCTCCTTATCCCTCCATCCTTGTAGAAATCCATGAAGTCATTGGAAGTCTAGTTTCCCCCATTATCTGACCTCAATACCTTGATATTATTACCTATATGGTTCTCTACTAGAGCCTTGAAATCTCATAACCGACTGAAGACCTCATCCTTGCTTTTCATAAATAAGATTCAAGTTTTCCTGTAGAAATCATTCATAAATTTCACTTAGTATGAATATCCTTGTAATTATGTTACAAACATTGACCAACTCACATATGAATGAATGAGATCCAAGATCCCATTGGACCTAATATCGCTGCTAGGAAAAGAATCCTTGGAATTCTTTCCAAGTACACATCGTCTACACACTCCCTGGTGCTTAATCCTAAAATATAGAAGACCTGTAACAATCTTCCTTAGAATCAGCAATACCCTGTAGTGTAGGTGTCCCAACCTCTTGTTCCACTGCTTGCATAGGTTGTCATTATCATGTACAAAGGCCTAAATAGGATTACCCTGTAACTTGTACAAAGTTCCTTATTTAACCCCAACAACCACTTCACTATCTAAGTTAGCTTTTTTTGGATGTATAAGTACCTTCCCTCTCTGAAAAAGTAATGGAAAAACCCCTATCCTCCATATATGAGACTGAAATAAAATTATTCTTCAAACCTGGTATGTAAAGAACATCATGAGCATCTAACATTCCTTCTGACTCAAGATGGAATGTAAATGTTCCCTCTCCCTTCTTGTCAGAACTCTTTCCTTTTCCTTTCCTTGTCTTACTGGAAAGGGCCAACTTCTCTTTACTAACTCTTTTCTTGCTACTCTTAGAATCATCATGAGTCTCTTCTTGAATCTAATCATCCCAAAGTGTCTTCCAATCTCGAATATTTTCCCAAGAACAAACCCCCTTGACAAATGGTTCCCAAGACATGGGAAGGCCATTCAATGTCACATTCACGAGCCATAAGTCCTCCATTTTCTCCCCTATGGTTGCAATATGATCACACACCTATGTGATCCTCATGATATAGTTGGTAACACTATCAGATATAGACATCTGCACCGATCTGAGTTTATTCCTTAGATCATCTTACTATTCATGTTCTTTCTCTGGAATAAACTTACCAAGGAATCAAACATATATTTTTCCATATTCTTCTCCTTTAGGTGAGGGATTATATTATCCTTCACTAAATGTAGGAGGGCCCTCTATGATTTTATATCCTTCTCGTTGTGAGCATCAAAAGATGCCAAATTTTTCGGTGCAGTAACTAATGTATCCACTAACTCCTAAACCTCATACTCTTTCAACAAGAAATTTACCCTTGCTTTACAATATAGGAAGTTGGATGCTCCATCCAACATGTCTTCAAATATTGATGTTTTTTTTTCCATCCCTAAGACCAGAAAAGCTACCCTGGAAAAATACTGCTACTGAAAATTTCCCTTGTACTGACTTGTATGACTTGTATGCGAATGTCACCACTGCAACCCATGTACGTATGTAACTATCACCACTGCAATACGCATATGTACATGAATGTTGCTACTAAAAGATGCATATACATAATTTTTCTTAAAAATATCCATGTATGTACGTGACTGTGCCTTCTGTGAGCCACATACACCCCTGTACACCTACAAAAACTTAATTTTTCCTTAGTATGACAGTTTCCTTGAAATCTTTCCTTTAATTTCCACCTGCTGGTAATGTATCTAATATGGATTTGGCTTTGATCTATATTATTTTTGGAATGAAATGAAAGAAGAGATATTACAGTGAAATACACATAAATATTGTTAGAAATGGAGAGATACAACAATACATTATTTCTATTAATGAAATAAATGTATAGAGATTGTAAAAATACAGAGTTCAGGACTCGCTAGAATGGTGTCAGATTTATCTCTGAGAAGAGATGTGACGACTACGCTCATTCACAAGAATATGATTACAATGAGGATTTGAAGGTGTTTTTATGATAAACATGAATTCCAAAACCCTAGAAATCCAAAAACCTAACCCTAGGAGAAAAAGCACCAAAATTCATGTGGGCCTTGTTGGGGTAAGTTAGTACATTAACTTCCCAGGGTTGTAACTTTTGCATACGATATTCGTTTTAGGCATGTGATAGCCTGTTGGAAAGGTATTTTCGATAGCTATGCATTATGCCATAAAAATATAACTATATCTATAGCTTGACTATGGAAATCCAAGAAAAAACTATTTAGAGCCCCAAAACGACCTTGGAAGTACAACATGATGTATTGACATGAAAACTTCCAAAATAATCCATTTGGAATAGGTGGGCAACCACCAATATCCACTTGTATGTTGTGTAGGTATTCAAGATAGCCCCATAAGTGCAAAACCCACAATTACAAAGAAATTTCCCCATTATAGAGAAACATGTTGAACTAAAAACTATCTAGCTGAACTAGTTGGAATTTGGAACAGGTGGGTGGCCACCAATATCCACCTGGATCAATCCTCCCCCCTTAGGAAGCATTTGTATCCATTGCATTGAGTGCTCAGGGAAGAGGGGAAATCATTTTCTAAATCTGAATCTTGGTGATATGTGTTCCTTGTTGGAGAAGTTGCATTGCTTGGTTTGTGGAAGGTTGTCACAAAACTGTTAGTGGCGGGGTTGAATTTGTTCCACCAACTTGTTTTCTCTAGGCTTGAAGGGGCATTGAGTAGGAACCATCATAGGTGAAGAAACAATATATGCAATCTAATTATGTTGGATAGAAGGTGTTGATGATGTAGTGGTTGCAGTGGCCTCCTGTGTATCCTTTGAACATATTGTGAAGAGGATAAATTTTGCAGTATGAGAGGTTACCTTACGACCCTATTTTGGTGGAATAATAGTTATAACTACCTTTGGTATCCTGTAGAGATGAACCCCTAGAGTAATAATGAAACTACGGGGTAGAGATTCATAAACAACATTATGTTTCCATATATATGGTTGGCCCAAAACAACATCAAGATGAGAAACATCCCACACTACCTCATCCTTGAAGGGCTGGATGCCATAAGACATGCGACACTGCTAGCTGACACGAAGATCTCATACCTGGTGAATCCACCTGATGTTGTATGGTTTCAGGTGTGGTTTTTTCGACAAACTTGATTGTTTGATGACCTCAATTGATATGAGTTTCTTTTATATGCGGCTATCAACAATGAAATTAAATGAGGTCCCCTTCACCCACACATGTGAATGTAAGATGCACTCCCCTTCTTCAAGATCTACTGGTTCTTCTGGTTGAATTGTTGCGGTCACGACAATAGCAGTGTGGTCTACGTCGATGATCTATCTATTTTCAATATTTTTTGGATTAGATTCCAAATCAGGGTTTTCCTCCTTATCTTTGACCTCGACCACCAATGATTGTTTTGAGAGACATTCATTGGTGTTGTTCCAGGGTATTTTTGGAAGTCGTACCACTTCCTAGTGTCATTCTTGGTCTTTATGTTACCATTATTTTCCTGTGTCTTGGACTAGTTGTTGGGAGGCTATTGGTTAGGGTTGTCTTTACCATGATTTGGTTTTTGTGTATTTGCAGACCCAAACTCCCATTTTTTCTGGTGCCTAAATTTCTTCTTGATTTTGACAACATATTGATAGGAAGCTCCCAATGTTGAGATGTTTAGGAAATCCATTTTGGTTAGGATGTACCTATGCAGAGTCCCACAGTATTTCAGAACCAAATGCCACTCAGATTCTTTGATACCTATCTTGATGCACAAGGTATGGAAAGTATTTGTGAACTCCAACATTGTTTGGCTCTTCTCTTATTGGAGTGTGGTCCATCTCATATACTGGTGTTTATAGTTATCAATAAGGTAGTTTAGTTCCTTGAATGCATCCACAAAAAAATCCCAAGTGGGATCGACCCCATATATTCCATATTCCTCTATGGAAATTTTCTCCCAGTAACTTTTCCACCAATGTTTCACATGGGGGGTAGCCTTGAGGATTCTGATTTTGATCTTTTCCCTGTCGAAAAAATTGTGAACATAGAAATAACCTTCTAGCATATTTAACCATTTTTCTAAGGCATCTGCATCTATATGACCTTTAAATATGATAATATAAAAATTAACTTGTACCTTGAAGGGAGAGGTTCCTCCAAAGTGGACTCTTCATGAATATGCACCTGTTGCTATTGGCAAGTGTTGAAGGATGTGGGTAAAATTCTCCATCATTTTGTCGCTTTGTCGTGCAAGAGCTTGCTCAAGAAACATGTTCATAGAATCTTCTTATCCACCATTTTTATTTTCTACCACCATAGAGGGTTTCTTGGGTGTACGAGAGAAATTTTCCTCGAGATACACAAGCTCGATACCCAAATTTCTATACTCGGACCTCGTCGGGGGCATGCAATGAATAATGATCAAGAGCAACCTACTCTGATACCACTAATCCGGATTATTTTTGGAACAAAATGAAAGAAGATATATTACAATGAAATACACATAAATATTTCTATAAACAAAGATATACAAGAATACATGATTTCTATTAATGAAATAAATGTACAGAGACTGCAAAAATACAGAGTGCAAGACTCACTAGAATGGTGGAAGCTTTATCTCTAAGAAGAGATATGATGGCTACGCTCATTTGCAAGAAGATGATTAAAATGAGACTCTGAAGGCCTTTTTATGATAAACATGAATTCTAAAACCCTAGACATCCAAAAACCTAACCCTAGGAGATGAAGCACCAAAAGTCATGTGGGCCCCGTTGGGGTAAGCTAGTACATTAACTTTCCGGGGTTGTAACATTTGCATACGATCTTCGTTTTAGGCATGTGATAGCATGTTGGAAAGGTATTTTTGAGAACTGCGCATTATGTGATCAAACTCCTCCTTCATCTATATTTTGACTATGACAATACAAGAAAACATTGTTTAGAGCCCCAAAACGACCCTAGAAGTATAGAAAGATGTATTGACATGAAAATTTCCAAAATAAGCTAGTTGGAATAGATGGGAGGCCACCAATATCCACATGGATGATGTGTATGGATTTAGAAAATCCCTATAAGTGAAGAACCCACAATTACAGAGAAATGTCCCCATTACAGAGAAACATGCTGAAATGAAAACTATCCAGATGAGCCAATTGGAACTTGGAACGGGTGGGTGGCCACCAATATTCACCTAGATTAGGATTCCCTTCAAAGAACCTTCTCTAATACCATGTTGAAATATATCCTAATCAAAATATGACTATAAATTTTAAATAAATCACTTTTTAAATTAAATCACTTATTAAATTAAATCATAGTTGACTAATCAACTGGACATGTAGCGGAAGCATAAACAAGGAAACCAAAATCAAGAAAACATTAATACAAATAATTTTTGGGTATAAATCCCTAGAAAAACCATGGAGGGGAAACTAGTGTTGAGGATTATTTTATTATGATAAAATCAAGGCTCTTTTAATAGGGATAATTTCCCACTGAGAGAAATACAACTGCAGACAAACCTGGCAAAGCTTGACCCGTTGTACAAACCTAAACTACATGCTTTTGAAAGTGTACGCTACTTTGCTTCAACAATCCCACATATGTAAGCAATTGTTTCTACTAAGACCCGCGTACACATATGGAAATATTGTATGAAAAATTTTTTGCAATGTGACACTTTCCCATGGCTTTCTTTGATTGAAAATAGACTACACTACCTTTGTTCTCTCTTCCTCTTTGACCTGATCTCTAAATGAAAGTATTTCTGCACCTATCCAAGATATTGAATCATAGTCCTTCGACATCCAATACTCTTGAAAGAAAATCCTCTACTCTTAAGAATCTCAAATATGAAGTGTCTTCCTCCTTTATCCTAGCCTTTCTTTTATAATCGTGAGTTACAAACTATTTCTAATTTCACTTGAGATTTACATTGTGTGAGAAAATTGTATGCTAATTTATTTTATCACCTTCCTCAAATAACTCAATTAACTAATTACATAATTAATTAATAGAAGCAATTTACTTTAATAATTCCTTTAATTAAAGTAAATTCAAGAGTATAGAGCTTTGGACAATTTCCACTCCTCTAGAAACATAGACCCATGCGGAAATACCTGTTTGATGCTACCATAGAAATCAACAAAAGAGGGGGGAGATAAAGAGGGATTGGGTGTGAGGGATAGCAAGGAAAGGTCTAGGTCTAGGTATTTCCATGCCTTGTGATGTCTAGGTCTTTCCATGTATAGGTATTAACATGTATAGAAGTGTGAGAGGGAGAGAATGAGGGGGGGGGTAGAGAAAGAGAGAGTGAGAGGAAGGCGTGGATAGGGAGGGAAGGGAGATAGAGAGAGGTAAAGAGAGAAATGGGGGAGTGTGGGGGAGAGAGAGGTAGGGGGAGAGAGAGGTGTGGGGAAGTCTTCCTCAAGAATCGATGAGAAGATTTGAAGAGTACCCCATATGGAAACTTCATGATCTCACCCATGAAATATTGTTATATAAGGAAATAAAAAAGAGGAAAATCATGGACATGAGGCAGAGGAGACACATGAATGCATCTAGGGACCATTTTTGAAGAAGAAGAGTGTGTACAACTCTTTGGTTCTGAAGAGTACTTAGAGAATAAATTTTTCTGGGTATAGGAACTATTGGGAAATGTCTTCTAATCAAGTTGATAAAAGGGGTTGTGGAGAAATGGAGTGATTGAGTGAGAGATCACAGCGGGCCCCCTTGCTTGGTGGATAGAAGACTGGACTGTCTGGTTCCTGTGGGAGAAGGAGAGTAACCTTCATCACTTATTTTTTTCTATGAAAAATAATAACTCTCTCTCATGGAATCATATTCTATCTAGGGGGTGGCCAACTTTGCAATACACCAAGAGTAGTTGTGCCTATGGCTGGGTGGTAAGTGGCACACCCTTCAATAGTTTCTAGTGATTTATAAGTTTCAAGTAAGTTTTTTTTGTGTCTTGTATTGCCATGGAAAGTTTATTACATACAATGGATTTCATGTGCTAGATAATTATAGAATTTATTTTCCTATTCAAATGATGGAATACATGATTGTCTAGTTTGTTGGGAAATCTGAAATAAAGTTTATAAAAAAAAATTGGTGTTGGTATTCTACTTGTCTATGTTTGGAAAAAAGGAAGTTGCTAATAATGGGTTGTAACTCAAATTATGAACAGAGTGTTGGTAGATCACTTGTAGTAATTTATATGAACAGATCCCCAAGTATTAGTAAGTTCAAGCCATTGAAATCCTCATAGAGCAACTTGGTGATTAGGAAAATGTAATTTCTATTAGAAAACTTGAAGTCCAGACATGTGGCTTTGGCCTCTCTATTAGTTTGGAAAATATATTAGACTCAGAACTTGAAGGAAGTTAAGATACCTATATGACATTAAGACAATAATCCAAATGTTAATGGCAAAATATTTAAAATAATAATAATAAAGGAATGAGAAATGAGATTTTAGGTTCTTAATTTGAAATAAAATGAAATTTAGAATTTAATGCATTGTGATTAATTAAGATTCATTAGAATTTGATAAGCGAGGAAATTTTACACACTAAATTTGATGTTCAAAGGGAAAATATTTGTGAATAATTAATACTCCTTGGAAATAGCAAATAGATGCATGTAAATAGGAGATTAGTAATTTCTGGTAAAAACATAGTTTTACCATGGAGGATTTTATTTCCAAAGAAACATAGTATCCTCGAAAGGATTTTTAAAAATAATTTGAATAAATTTATATATGTAAATGTGTAATTCTATGTTTTCTAGACAAAATTGAATGAATGGTAAAATATGGTAACTACTGGTGAATCCCCAAATTTACCATTTAAATGTTATAATATTTGAATAATAAGGATGGAAACTATTATACTACAACTAGAAATTTCTTAATGGTGCTTGAGTAATGGAAAACTTAAAGTCTTTTCCTTCTATAAAAAAGTTTAAACTATGCTAAGATTTTCCTAGTTTTAGATTTCACACTTTACACAGGCCATTGGGTGCTCCTGAAGGAGTTATTATTAAGGTATTTTTAATCATCAACAAATTAAATTCATAGAATTATGTATTTCCTCTTATTTTCCTCAACATAAATAATTATAAATATTATTATCAAAATACCTCCCATCGGAGTATACCATTGGTGTAAATGGAAGGGA
>JASDQU010391820.1:0-10975 GCA_032191745.1 Picea mariana | reverse complement strand
TTTAACGGTGGGGGGAGGGTCTGACATGATGGTTAAGGAGCGCACTCGAATCAACGACTGATCTAGATTTTTCAGAACAACGGTCAGCCATTGATCCCAGACCACCCAAACTTTTCTAATTTTAAAGGTAGGGGGGGGGGTCTGGAATGAAGATGTGTCCAGGCAGGCTCCATCCCTACGTGTCATTATCGCGTTACATCCTACCTCGTCACTCCAAACTTTCCACCACCTATCATTCTTCCAACTCACCACCACCATTCAGAATTGTCACACCTTGAAACATTCATTGCAAATCCCATTTCGTCACCCCATTAGCATGTCCCCTCTAGCTAACGGTTATGGGTCATATCCATTTTGTTCATCTCCCAATCGCTTTTCTGAATGTCAATCGTTTTCACACGTCAGATGTCCTTCACCTTACCCTCTCACGCTTTAAACGACCCATTGGCCATTTATGACTGGCCACATACCCATTGTTCATCTGACCTATCCTTTTTTGCCCAATGGATACCCGTTCACTCAAATTCAACCTCGTTTCGGTCATTTCCCATTCCATTCACACTCCATGCATATCAGATACTCATTTTCCTTCACCTCTGCAACACCTCATCCAACCAGATTTTTTGCCTACTAACGTGTGTTCAGTGTGGAGGTATCGATGTAAATCAATGGCACCCAAAAGAAAAAGGTCAAATGCAGAGGAAAATCCTTTTCTCCCACCTCTGGTCGATCTCGACCGGATCTCGTTAGCAGACAAAGACTACTTGATTTCAGAAACCAGGTCCAATTTTGATTTTTCCGAGCTACAGTCATGTTTTAAAGACACCTTCATTGATCAGAGGGATGAAATTGGGCTCTGGTAGTCAAATTTCCCCCTGTATCATTTTCCTCATATCTATCATTTCCCTGAATTCGCTCTCAAATACCAAGCACACTACCTCCCTGATCAAAGAACCATAGTGTCTTCGACCGGAGAAACCTTTTTCCTAATTACACCCAAGGCCAACGATCAAATGATGCAGGTACCCAGAGTCGAACCCCGTTCTCCCCTTACACTTGAAATTTTGACAGAAATGTATCAGAACTTATCATTTCCCCAAAGAGAACAAATCTTTGAGCTTTTCCTCCCTCAAGACGCCCAATTCCCTAAAACGAATCCTCCCTACCATTCTTCCATATTTTCTGAAAGGGGAAATCGGATTATCTCCACACTGTGTTGCTTGCTCGGTTACTTCTCAGATGAATGGGTGGATGAACCTATCTTAGGTTTCCTATCCATTTTCTATGTTGAAGAGAAAGTCGCCACCCATTTCAACTACAGTGGTTTATTGGCCAAGAAACTACACGACCAGCTGGAAAATTTCCCTTCAGAAGGCATATTCCAGTATTCTTCAATATTGGCCTACATGTTCATGTTCTATCAAGAAGAAAAATTTTCCTTTCACATGCAGAAGATGGACAAGGAAGGAAAACCTCAAGCAGTCACTTTATGGACGTCGTTGCTCAGGAGAAGCTCCACTGAGTTCACTTTTAAACAATTCATTGAGTTGTTTTATCACCCAGTTGTAGGCATGCTTAGTGGAAGACATGAGCCAAGGATAAACGAGGAGATCCAAAGAGTTATACACCTTTCGGATCTCACAGAGGCTGGGGACTGGTTTCTATACCAGAATCACACAGAAATCAAAGTGTATGGGTGTGAACTAGCTTCATACAAGTTTCCCAAGTATGTGCTTGTTCGAATATTCGCACTAGAGTATATTCGTTAGATGATAAACTCAGATGACATCCATTTTGTGTCTCTAAAGAAAAAACATCAAATGAGGATCAAAGGGAAAATAGGGTCGTTTGTCTGCAAAAGTTTGGTTGTTGGGGAAGAGGCAGATAAATTATTGAAGGAAATGAAATTCAGCACCAGTTTTATTTGGAGAAATGATCCCATTGGGATCATTGCAGAGATGAGATCAAAGAACAAAAGTTCACCTTATGCTCACACCCTCAAATCAGAAATTGAAAAGTATGTGAACCAGACAAAGTGGGAAGCAAACACTCTGGTAGATATAGAGCCATGAGAATCTCCTTCAGTCTCTTTTTCACTAACTACCACTCCACAGGTACCAAAGGAAAAAAGGCCAAGAAAGGATGATTCACCTTCAATCACTGAGGTATCAACAGAAGATTTTCAGGTATACAACAAGAAACCCAAAACCACTCTTACTACTCACATGTCTGGTGAGGAAGAGCCCAACTCTGCCACATTGATTGAAATAAGACAGTAGGTGGTGTCAAATTCTTCTTCAAAGAAGCAAATAGAGATAGTTTTGACCACCAAAAATCCACAAGGATTTGTACCTCTAAGCATTTTTGAAAAATTTGAAATGATTAAAAAGAAGAACCAGACACTGACCAACAGCACCTACTCTCAGTTTTGGAAGCAAACTTCCACAGCACAACATCGATTGTTGTCATCCTTTGACACGGAGAAAGGAAGAATGCATCTAGCATTTCTGCAAGCACAAGTGTCTCAACCCAAAGATATCACTGATTACAAGAGGTCAACTATCGTTTTTGACACCAAACAAGTCCATCTAGTTGACCAGGTGGACTTGCATAGACAGACTGGAGAAATGGTTTTCTCCACATTGGAACATGCTTCCTCTACAACAAAAAAGTTACAGGTGTCTTTAAGTAATGTTCAAACTCAATTGAAGTTGGAAAAGATATCCTCTTTTGCAAAGGATAACAGAAAAAAATCCTTAGAGGTGTTGGTGCTCAAGATTGGGTATGATCCCTCGAATGTAAAAGAATCAGAGGAAATGTTGAAGAAAAAGAATGTTGATATTGCATCTTTGAGTGAAATTTCCACCAACAGAGGATTCACAATCTAAAGAAATAGCCGAGGCTAAAAACGAGAAAGAAGAATTGTTGAAACTTATCATGCAGCAAAATGCACAGCTCAGGGAAATGGAGGCAGAGTTGGAAAATTTATTGAAAGAGAAGGAACAATCGACCCTGATGGAAGTCATTCCATTGAGTGCATTTCCCATCAAAAAAGCAAGTATAGCAGATGTGACAACAATGACTACAACATAAATTCCATCAGCAACTCCATTGACAGCACTGGAAAAAACTGTGGAGCTAGCAAAGTCCATGGAAGAAATGACTCTACAGGGAACAAAGATCAATAGGCTGAAAATGGAGATTGAAATTCTATAGGAACTCAAGTCTTGTTTCCAAACAAGATACAATATTGAGAAACAGGCATCAGATAAACTCAAGAAGGAAATACAACAACTTCATAAACAAACAGTGGCAAGTAAGGCATTAGCAGAGTCTAAGGAAAATATATGGACAGATATCTCGAAATCCATAAATGAAATTTGGCCCATGGTGCAAATCATGTTCAAGAAACATGATCTGGTGTTAAAGAGCAGGCAGGACATTGGAAGGATAAGAACAGAGCTGGGTGAGATGCCCTCAATAGCCAACAAGATCATCAAGTTTTTGAATTCAAAAACAAAGGAAGAGCTTGAAGACCTAAAAGTTGAAGACAGGACAGAAACTATCCTTGAATTCAAAAGAGTGTTGACCAAGAGAGGATTAATGCTGCAATTGGAGGAGAAAGCTCAGAACATGGACATTGGGGTTCATATGTTTTTTAGCAAGATTGAGGCCTTACAAAAAAAGGGCCTTCTTGGTTTACTTGTCCTAAATGATAAACTGATGACTTTTTCAGATTATAAGCAAAATATTTCCACCATGGCCAAAGACAGTTCCAAGTTTTTAGGAATACAGGGCAACATCATAGGCAAAGCGTTCTTGGAGACTTTGGAACCTGACCTCAGCATACAACACAAAGTCAAGTACATTTTCCTCACCAAGATGACTTTTGCTAAGTATATTGAGATGGATAAAGTCTACCGCCAGCTATTGAAAGTTACCATCCACGGTACATAGAGATTGGATGAGCTGTGTGAATTGATCGAATAAAAATAATGATTTTGTCCAAGTCATCATCCAATGCAGTCAAAGTCATATGAATGACTCACCAATGGTCTTCCCCAAAATCAGCATGAGATATTCGACACATCATCATCAATTCCCATATTTTTGCATCTTGTTATCTAGATAGTTAAAAATAGCATCTGCCACATCCTCATCATTGATGACAGGATCATTTGTAATATTTATTATAAATACTTCAAACTTTGAAGTTCTGAGGGTTGATTTTTACGCCCGAGCAAGTTGTAATCTGTATTATTTTCAAAGAGATCGTTCTGGTAATACAAGGAGACGTTTCACAGGATTCTTGCGTGTAAATTGTTGGTGAAGTTCTATCTGTCTTTGTAAAAGTTTTATTTCTCAGTTATCATGTTGTTTTCTAATCTAATCTCTAAAAGAAGTCAAAGTTGCAGAATTTGTCGTTGCATACTCTGTTCTTAATCTTTTACAGATTTATATGTTTTCTTTCTGATGTTATAACAAAGGAGTTCTTAATTGCTTTTTTGTTTTAAACTGATATCTCACCTTTTCTTCAAATCCATCATTTATTTCTAAAAGGATCCAACAACTGCATTTCCTTTCCTTGTAAAATGAATCTTTTAAAAGCTTTCCTTTGATCTCCTTTTTCTGAAACAGACCCCATAGCCCAATGGAAGCGTAAGTGACATTCAACCAGTCTATTTAAAAAACACAAACAACTCGGTATTATTCTTATAACTAGCCTAAAACCTAAGAAATCCAAACAAATCTAAATCTTAAAGAGAGATCCCTCTCTGAAACTGGTAGGGCTAGATCCCAGTTTCAAAGTGGTTGGTTAAGGTTACCTCTTGTAAGTTCTTTCTTCCTTTTATACAACCTCTAGGAATTTACAGAGTGATAACATAATTGGTGACCATACTGGGGAATCTGAACAGATTTCCAACCCTATGATCTCTTTTTCTATACAAAGAAAACCTTATTTCTGAACAAGTCATAAAATCTAAATATATTAAGAGATAATGTTCAGAGGTTGTTAGGATTTGTATATAATTGATTTAAGTTTTTCTTAAAAGAAAATAAAATAAAAATTTAGAATTCTGGCTCCCAAAAGAATCTTTACCAGATCTCATCCATATCCAGAACTTGCCACTACAATAGACAATCCCGAGAAAATACTAAAAAAGAAAATCATTAAGGAAGGTTCAGGAAGTCACAGTCCCCTTCACAGATTTCCTTCCCTCCCAGAGAAACTAGTTTCCCTTCAGGATCTTGAGTTTGACATCCCTTTTCAACAAAGCCTTTTTAGAACAAAATCAGGCAACTTTGCAAGTGAAATTGTGTTGGATCAAACCATCCTGCAACCTAAGACTCCTGAAATTCTCTCACCTAGGGCAGACGTTGATAAACGTTTTCTCCATGAATTTGATAAATTAGAAGATTTGGTAGATAATCTTGATCAAGCTTTAGATAGGGCTCATTTCCAGCAGTCGGTCAAACTTTTTGCCTTAACGATTGTTGCAGCCTCGATGAAACCCCAAACAATTCACTCTGCACCTCTTATCCCTTCATCCTCCACTTCATCTGTTACATCTCCTCCAATCATACAGGTTATTGTTCCAACTCATTCACCAGCTATGGCTGCAAGATATGCCCCCTTGGTGTTGGCTTCTCCAAAGATTCTATAAAGAGAAAATTAGACCGAAGTTTCATCAATTGGTCAAACAAGCCAACCAAGGACATCTGGCCACAGAATTCCAACGGATAAACCTGAAGTACAAACCTTAAATAAGGTCTCAACTACATTCATCCTTGAAGGGGAATTATCTAAATTGAAAATTCCCATTCCCCTCTCAGAATTAATGAACAAAAATGCTTACAGGTCACAGGTGAGTAAAGCTTTAAGCATCGAACCTGAAATAGGTACTAAGGCATTGGATGTGGGATCTGAAATTCATTCAAACACAGTAAATATTGTTGATGACCGACCAAATCTCCTTTTTGGCCCTAAAGAATATGGTCAGACTGATAATGGAGCTGTCGCATATTTTTACATTAGCCTAAACATTCATGACTTGATATTACAAAATGTTATGTTGGATCCGGGTGCCTCTCATAACTTGATGCCTAAGGAAGTAATGGAAAATTTGGGACTTGAAGTCACCATACCATACAAGGATTTATATTCTTTTGATTCCAACAAGGTTAAATGTATAGGCCTAATCAAAGACTTATGCATCACCCTAGCCCAAATCTTGGCCAAGAGTATGGTAATGGATATAGTAGTTGCAGACATTCCCCCAAAGTACGGTATGTTACTATCAAGTTCATGGGGAGCCAAGCCAAAAGGAACTCTGTAGCTAGATATGTATTATGCTATTGTTCTAGTCTTTGGATAACAAAGAAGACTTTACAGGGAAACTTTGATGAAATACATGGTCAGTAGTCAAGATAAACCTCATAATTACCCCCTGTACTCGGCCCACTCCGAATTGGATTCTTTCATCTTATACAATGATGGTGACTTGGAAGGACAAATTGCCCAGCTGGAAAGTAACACAACTGATCCAAAGAAAAATAAAGAAATATTTAAGGCAAGGGAGGTCGAAACTGTGGAAAGTGAGGAATTTCTAGTAGATTTATGGAGCATGGATTTCGATGGTGCAGCGATAAAAGAGGGAGTTGGAGCTGGATTTTGGTTACATAATCACAGATCAAGGTATTTAGAGATCCATTCCTACAAACTGAATTTCCAATGCACTAACAATGTAGCTGAGTACAAAGCTTTGATGCTTAGTTTGAAACTATTGAAGAAATTTGGTGCCAAGAAGATAATGGTAAGGGGTGATTCTGAATTGATTATCAAGCAAATCAAAGGTGAGTATGCAGCAAAACATCCCAGACTTAGAGCCTATAGGAATTTTGTTTTGGACACTCTTAAATGTTTTACTGAGATTGATTTCTAGGTAATGCCTAGAGGACAAAATATACTAGCAGATGGGCTGGCCACATCAACAACTACCTGTAAAATCCCTTTTCATCTCACTCACAATTACACAGTGGAGGTAAAATGCATATCAACCATTCCTCACAACATCATATATTGGAAAGTATTTGGAAATGACGATCAAATCAAAGATTTTCTACAATGTAAGAATGATTTTGAATGTACAAACATAGATTTAGAAAATGATGATGAATTTGTGAATAAATTTGTTTTTGAGAATGATATTGTAAATAAAATAGATGCGGAAGAATTTAATGAAAATGAGGTAGATTCAGATATTCTACAATTGAAAAATAATGTGTTACCTAGAGGTTTAGTTCCGTTAGAAGACTTGTTTGATTTTAATGATGTAGTCAAAAAACCAAAAATTGAAGCTAGCAGTAAAGAGGTGGAAGATTGCAACATAGGAACAAAAGAAAACCCCAAAATGATAAAACTATCTAGATCTCTGCCACCGGAGAAAAAAATAAAATACATTGAACTTTTTAAGGAATACATAGATGTTTTTTCCTGGGGTTATGAGGACTTGAAATCCTATGACACAAGTATCATACAACATCGGATTCCCATAAAAGAAGAACACAAACCTTTCAAGCAGAAACTTAGGAGAATCAATCCTAAGTTACTTCCCCTGATAGACAAAGAAATCAAAAAGATGTATGATGCTAAGATTATAGTTCTCTTGAGATTCTCAAAGTGGGTTTCTAATCTAGTCCCTACCAGGAAGAAAACCGGTGAGATCAGACTTTGCATAGATTTCAGAAATCTAAACAAAGTCTCTCTTAAAGACAATTACCCATTGCCCAAAATGGACCATATTTTGCAAAAGGTAGTTGGATCGAGTAGAATAAATTTATTAGACGGTTTTTCGGGTTACAACCAAGTTCTGGTTCATTCAGAAGATCAAGAAAAGATAGCATTCACCACACCTTAGGGAACCTTCATGTATGTGAAGATGCCTTTTGGATTAATGATTGTTGGTGCTACTTTCCAAACAACAATGGATATTGCTTTTGTGGATGAACTGGGAAGATTTATAGTCATATACTTGGATGATGCGACTGTATAATCTCAGTCTGATGAAGAACATATGCAACATCTTAGACGCGTGTTTGATAAATGTAGAAAATTTGGGATTTCATTAAATCCAAAGAAGTCTTTGTTTGGATTGGAGGAAGGCAAGTTATCGGGACACATAATCTCCAAGGATGGAATTAGAATTGATCCCAGTAGGATAGAATTCTTTCAGAAGGTAGAACATCCTAGGAACTTAAAAGAACTGCAATCATTCATAGGAAAAATAATTTTCCCTGGAAGGTTCATACCTAACTTAGCATAACTTCTCATGAACATCACTAACATGTTGAAAAAGGACACAAAAATCAAATGGAACACCGAAGCCAAATAGTCTTTTGAATAGGTAAAGCATGCACTTACCCAAGCCCTAGTTCTGATCAGCCTAGACTATTCCAAAGATTTTTCTCTTTTCTCTTTTGCCTCTAAGAACACTATAGCAGCAGTATTGTTGTAGAAAAACAGTGAAGGGTATGAGCAACCCATAGCATTTTTCAGCAAAGCTTTAAGAGACACTACATTGAATTACAATATTATGGAGAAACAAGCCTTCACTCTGGTAAAGGCTATAAAGGATTTCAGAGTCTATATTCTCCATTCTCATACAATTTCATACGTTCCAAATGAAGTGGTAATAGATATCCTAACTCAGGATAATCCAGATGGCAGAAGAGGGAAATGGATCATGGTCGTTTTGGAATATGACATCGAAATAAAGCCAACTAAATTGATCAAAGGACAGGGTTTGGCTAAACTAATGGCAGAATCAAATTAGAATGCTCTAGATATGAATTTCTTGGTTGCAGTTGACGAATAGGAAGAGTAGGCGACTCCAATGGTAAAGGAGGTATTTTTAAATTCTCCCTGGTATGCAGACCTCATTTTTGTACTTCAAAACTTACAAGCTCCTCCTGGTCTAACTAAGACCAAAGCCAGATTTATCAAACTGAAAGCATTAAAATTTTGTATTCTAGAAGCTAATCTATATTGGAAAGATCCTAGTGGTATTTTTCTTAATTGTCTATTGAAAGACGAAGATGACAAATTTCTACAGGAGTTCCATGCAAGAGATTTTGGAGGACATCTGAGCTGGAATACCATAGCTAACAAAATCTTGAGAGTTGGTTTCTATTGGCCTACATTGTTTTCTAGTGTTCATAATAGAGTTATGTACTATCATAAATGTCAGATTTTCAAAGGTAAAAAGATGTTGTTTCCTCTTCCCATGAAACCCATATCAGTTGAAGCCCCTTTCCAACAATGGGGTTTGGACTTTATTGGAGAAATACACCCATCCTCTTCAGGCCAACATAAGTGGATCCTCACAGCCGTGGACTATTTCACCAAATGGATTGAGGCTGTGCCATGTAGGAAATAAATTGACTCTGTTATCATAAAAATTTTAGAAACTAATATCTTATCTCGTTTTGGATGTCCCAGGAAAATTATAGTTGGCAACGCAGCGGCTTTCAGATCCAAAAAACTCATAAATTTTTGCAGCCAATACCACATTAATTTGGGACATTCCACAGCCTATTATCCCCAAGGAAATGGGTTAGCTAAGTCCTCAAACAAAATTCTGGTGAATATCCTCAAGAAAACATTACAAGAAAACAAGAAGTCCTGGCATAATAAATTGGTTTTTTCACTATGGGCAGATAGACTGAGTAATAAAAGATCCATTGGTATGTCTCCATATCAACTGGTATATGGCACTGAGGTGATTTTTCTTCCTTCTCTGGGAGTTCCAATCATGAAATTATTGCAGGAAGCTCAGGCAGAGCCTAATGATATTCAAAGAAGAATAAATCAAATGATTCAGTTACAACAATATAGAGAAGAATTGTACAACAGAACTCAATTGATCCAGTAAAATATTAAAAAGATTTACGATAAGAGAACCAAAGAAGATAATTTTGAATTAGGTGATCTAGTATTGAAATGGGACTCCAGAAATGAAGATAAAGGAAAACATGGAAAGTTTGATAGTTTGTGGAAGGGTCCTTACATCATTCAGGCCTATAGAGGAAATAATGATTTCTTGCTTAATAATATTAATGGATCATACCTGCCAGGGGGAGCTATAAATGGCAGGATGTTGAAGCATTATCTTCCGCCTCAATAGAGAGATCACCATCCTTTTTCCATTGTACATATCATTTGTTTTGAAGGCATTTGTGTGTAGGTGTTTTTGTTCAGATGTTTGAATCCCACAGAGAAGTCCCTAAGAATTTGAATAATACCATCAAAATTTTCAAAATAAAGCAAGTCAGACAGCAGAAGAAACTCTAGAGGAAGTTTTTTCAAGACACCAAGAAACAGGATTCTTGGCATCTCACAAGGAGGATACCATCCCCAGGTGGAGCCACTGTTATCACCCTATAATTTATAGGATCAACTGGTGATTGTGATTTTGTTCCTTTAGTGTTTTTGGCTAGCAGATATTGTTGTATTCTAAAAATAAAAGAAAAAGAAATGAAAAGAAAAGAAAAAGAAAAAATGAGAAAAATAAAAGAGGGAAAAAAACAAAAGAAAATGGATAAAATCCCCATGAAATGACAATGACTTGATCCATACAGTTTAAACATGGCAAAGTATTTTAAATTTAAGTATCTAGGATTAGTGAATAAGCTTGGCTAAATTGTCTAACCTTAGCCAAGTAATCAAGTTAGTTAGTGAATAAATTTGACCAAACACTCTAATCTTGGTCAAATAGCCCTTAGGTAGAGTATTTTCTTAGTCCAATAGTCTAAGCTGGGCTAAAGGTGCAAATGAGTATGTTAGGACATAGGTTAGTCAGCTTCCTTTCAATAAAATATGTAAAATGATCGATGAAAAATGCATGATTTTTGCTGATGAAATGTTTTTCTAACCCCATGGTGATAAAAAGAAAAAGAAGCAGTGTGCAAAACCCAT
>JASDQU010391818.1:0-11008 GCA_032191745.1 Picea mariana | reverse complement strand
AACATGAAAAGAATGCCCCACACTCAATAATTAACATCCGATTCTAAAACTCACACACAAGAAACTAAAGTTTGTACTCTTTCCAATTAAATTTGTCCCACTTCATTTGGATTCTTGATGAAGAAGTTATGAATGTTTTACCCAGAACACCTGTTTATTGACTAGCTTCAGGACTAGTTACAAATCCTATCTTTCACAGAGTGTATCTTTATAATTATAGTGAATCAAGAGCTTAAATTTTTACTAGAGGTACCTTGACATGTCTTATCAATACCATAGCGATTTCACCATATGAATCGTTCTAGAAAAAACGTTATAGAAAAAATGGTAAGATGACCTGAAAATAGCATACCTTAGAACACATCACCAAAAGACTTCGTCCTCCCTTGAAATCCATCCTTCTTTTCTTCTTATTTCCTCTAAAAGTTGACTTGTATCAAACGAATGTATAATGATGTTTATTTATACCATTTATGTCACTTTATTTTAACATTAGGGCCGACCTGACACTTTCTTATTTTGTAATTCTTTTCTTTAATTATCTTCAGGGCCTACATGTACTTCCTTCTTCAATTCGCTTTGTCATATTCAAAACTTCATTTCTCCTCAACCATGAGGATCCATGTGACGTGACACATACCAATGGAAACAAAATGATGTAACTACACATCCATGGGTGTTGTATCTGCATGTGCATTTTCCTTCATGTCCAAATACCTTCATCAATATTGCAGTCAAAATCCCATGACTAGGGTTGACATCAATGACAACAACCAATCTTCCAACAACTCTCACTAATAATCAACTTTTCAGTGTCCTTGATGATCAACCTATCACTATCACTGATACTCAACCTGCCACTACCACTGTGACTAATACTGATACATCATCATCATCATCATCAATCTAGACTCAACCTGTCACTGCAAATGTCACTGATATTGAAACCTCATCATCACCAAAACCAGATCCACTCACATAAATCATATGCCAAAATCACCAAGAACATCTCTCAAACCATGTACCTAACATCACCAAGTTATGCATCAAATAATGTGCCAATATATATGATCCATAACATCCATAAACCATGTACCAAAGATATTCCTCAAGAATGTGCCAACATCAATATGTGCATTCAACCATATACCTTATACATGTGCCAAACATATGCCTCAAACATGTAAAACAAATTCCAATATATACCTCAAACAATATATCAACACATGTCTCAATCCATGTACCAAAGTATCCAATATATACCTCAACCATGTGCTAAAGATATGTGCCAAAACATCACTTATTAATTTTATCTCAAACACTCATTTGGGACTAGTTTCTGGATTAGTCACATAACCTAACTTACAACAAGTATATCCTTGTACCTATAATGAATAAAGGCCTGAAACGTTTGCCCAATATTCTTCAATATCTTCTCTGAAATTCCTCCAATTTTCACTCCTTTAATCATCCCTGAAAATGTGTTATAGTGAAAATGGCAAACCTTGTTGAATTTTGGCCTATTTTGGAGAGCGAACGTGTACATCATTCCACGCACTCAATATTTGATATATGATTCTAAACATCACAGAAAAGATACTACATACTATACTATTTCCAATGAAATTTGTCTCATAAAATTTGGATCCTCTATGAAGAAGTTATGATTGTTTTACCTAGAACACACGTTTGAGACTAGTTATAAGACTAGTCGAAAACTGTATCCTCCATAGAGTGTATCTMTAAAATTACAACGAATTAGAAGATGAAATATTTACCATAGTTATCGTGATATGTATTTTAAAAAGCCTCTAAGTTTCACTATYATAATCATTCTATAAAAAAAGTTATAGTGAAAATGGTAAGATGACSTTTAAATAACATACCTCARAACACATCATCACAAGACTTCATCTTCCCTTGGAATTTCACCCTTCTTCACTTCATATTCCCTCTAAAATTTTCCTCGGATCTCCTTGGTTACMTTAGATAAAAATCACTTGAATTTATATCATAAATGAACTYCTAGGTGCCTTATTTATACAAGATCTGGCACACGTTTTTTAGGGTCGAATTGACCCAAATAAAATTCAATTTAGTTTTTAAGGATTATTCCATTGGGGACAAATTTACCAATAATATCCTTAATATTTATTTTAATATTCATTGCAATGCAACCGACTTGTAACTTCTTGTTTGCAACACTTTTTAGGGGCTAACTTGTAACTTTTTTTCCTTATATTTGGGGCTCCTTCATTTTCTTTCAAGGCTTCATCTTTAAGAGGGAATATATATTCAAACATGAGGAACCACGTGACATACCACCTACTATTGGGAACTGCATGATGATGAATATCAATATATGGATGTGTTACATGTATTTAAAATTTCCTTCATGATCTTCTTCTTCAATCAACTTTGGGCCCCATGACCACACCGTCAAGGCTTCTTAACTACTTAACTACTTAACCACTTATCCATATTTCCATGGATTCTTGTAGAATTATTCAAAGCGTCTTCCCATGAGGTACATGCTTAGAGCTATGCCATAAGGGAACCACTTTGGATACTTCTTTGAATACACCCATTACTTCTAGAGGCTTATAGACTTCTTCTAGAGTTGACATCAATCATTACTTCTAGGGGATTTTGGGGCTTCTGGACTTCTTCTAGGGATGGAATCTATGGTTGGCATCAATTAGAACTAACTTTCCAATAATATTCCCCTTTGGAATTGATGGAAACACTCATACTCCCCTTGTGACATTGCTCTCTATATCTCTCTCCTCACATTTCTCTCCCCCTTTGATGATCCGAATTATTTTGAGAACGACATGAAGGAAGAAATATAACTGAGATATAACAATGAAATACACAAAAATATAGAATATAACATAGAGATACAGTGAAACCCAACTTCCATTACTCAATAAGATAGAAAAACATAGTAGAGCACAAACTGGAAAAATGGGGTAGCTTATCTCTAAAAAGAAAGAGATGTTGGTTATGCTTCATTCACAAGAAGCTTTACATCACACTCCACTGCATGTTTAAAGGGCCTCCTTCACCTCAATTATATATGACAGAGTGAGAGGAGAACAATTCCCATGATGCATGTGGGATAAATTGGACTAAGTTTATAAAATTCCATAGGCATGTAAAACACTAGGACTTCCCGGGTAGTCACACATCCCAGTACTACTCTAGCATGAGAACGCTTAACTGTGGATTTCTAATGGGATCCAATGCATTAACACTATGCTATAGGAATGCACATAATACCACTAGGAAATAATTAAATTATGTCTATAATTAACAAATGAAGATGACATTACATTCCATTTCCCATCAAAAGGGTGAATATCATGGTTGATCAAAACCACAGGCTCAAAATGGTGATTCAGTGGAAGAGGCTTATGGCCACTGAGATCCATCTAGATCATTTGACATAAATGGAAAAGGGTAACTCTCTTTGGGGCTGCTCCCCCTRTCTTCATACTTATGATATTTCTCTCCTAATTTTCATTCTTTCTCTTCCCTTTTRGCATTAAGGGTAAGTCCCTCTAATGATTTCTGTCCCTTTTTCTTCCTTTGCAAGATGTCGTGTAGATCAATTTGGGGTTTCTTGTATATGGTTTTGTTCCTCTCTTTCGGTTCTSTTTTTCCTTTGGTACTTCTTGTTACTRTAATGTATTGACATATATGAACAAAATTCATGTTAAGGTTTCTTGACTTCAATTCCTCATGGCTTGTCATCTTCACTAAACTGAYATCGATGAMATAATCATCCAACAATATTCTCTTGACATTACAACTCTTCCTGATGGTTTCTCCCTGTCTTTTTGTTCCTTTCACTACTTACCCTCCTAGCTAGTTTCACCTATCAATACACTTTACTTCTAAGTCACATGCTTTACAATAATTTCATCTTCCTTTCTRTAATTTCTTTTGAGCTCATGATTTTCATCCACTGGCATGTATCATCTATGGTTCATTTCARGTATTGTCTTCTATACCTACCAAATATCTCATGAAATCATATATGTCCATATGTCATAACAATTTTCCATAACTMTACTACACAATTGCACATATTGTTGATTAATCTTCCACTTCATTGTTCTGAGAGATTCTTCAAATATGTTGCAATTGATCATTGTGTATTCCTTTTTTTCAAGATGAATAAAATATGTCTACTAGTCTACTCTGTCTTCAAATAAAACTCTGCAAGTTTGCATGGGGATAAAAATTTCTTCTTAGTAAACCAATCTGTCGCAAGACATTTTTCACTTCTGTCATTTTGAATCTTCTTTCCCAAAAACTACAAACACTTCATACTACCCAAAATATAGTTCTTCAATATGTAACTTCTGCTTATAATCCCCCTCTTCAATATTCACATTACTGGGAGTCTTCAAGACGGATGGATTATAAAAATGGTCGAAGTTTCCCTACTATGAAGTCATGTTCCTCTTTGTCTGTAGATTCATCATATTTTTGAATTCTGACATCTTCCTTATTTCCAGTAGATTCATCATGATCTTGTACTTCTGCAATTCCTATGAGTATGATCTCTTGGAGCTCTTTATTAATCTATTCTTCTTGTTCTTGTTTTCTTCTCCAAACTTTATTGTATCTGATATCAGTTTTTTATTCCATGGAAGAGTTCATCATGCTTCTACAATCACGAGCTATATGTCCATAATTGTGGAATTTGTAACATTCAATATCATAGTGATCCACATAATGATCACTTGTTTGAACATTTCTTCCATACGCTCTACAATCCACAACTTTATGTCCAAATTTATTACAAGTAAAACAATAACCATAAAAGAAAATTTGATACCTGGAAGTGAATGATTCTCTTTGTGGTGTAGTCCTTCTGAATTCATTCCTTAGATGATCATGGTATTCTCCTTTCTTCATCATATGGATTTTCTTTAATTTTTCTATTCTCTTGGCTTCTTCAAGTTTGGTTTTCAAGGAGATGATTTCTTCTTCAAGTCTTCTTTCATGTTGATTAGATTATGCTTCAAGCTCATTTAAGTCCTTAGATATTTCCTTGAGATGACTTGTCAATATATTTTCTCTCTTTTCTGCTTCTCTTACCTTGGTTTTTAAATGATCAACTTCTTTGGGATTTTGAGAACTCTCCTTTATTTTGATCAATTCTTGCTTGAGTGATTTATTTTTCTTCCTTTCTCTTTTTAGCTCACTTGAGGTGTTGATTAGCTCTGCTTCAAGATCCAATTCACCTTCTTCATAACATTCATCATTTCCTTTCTAAGTTTCCATTTCCATGAACAATACTCTTTCTAAATCATTGTCACTATCGTCATCTTCATCAGATGAGGAACTATCTTCTCTTGAGTATAAGTTTTCCTTGAGGATTTTTATTTTATCTCCTTTCTTGTTTCCCTTTTGATATTTATTTTCTTTCTTGGGAACTTCTTCTTCACCACTATCTGAATTCTTAGCATAAGGAAATTTGTAAGAAAAGTGGTCAATTTTACCACAATTAAAACATTTCAAAGGAAGCATACATTTGTACTTGTCAGTTCCTCCCTTCAACATTCTTACGAAGTTGGTCATTTCTTCATCTTCTTTTGAATCATCGTTGCAACTGCATTTTGACTTTGGATTTTTTTATTTTTATTTGTCTTCTTAGATGCCTTGAATTTTGCTTCCTTCCTGGGTGGATTATCCTACTCTGTTTTCATTTCATAATATGTAAGGATTCCATGTAACTCGTACATGCTTAACGTAGCAAGATCTACTCTTTCTACTAGGGATGGAATCTTAGGATCAAATCTCATTGGAAGAGACCTTAGTAATTTTTGAACAATTATAGGTTCTTTAATTTCTCCTCCCAATCCTTTAATAAAATTTACTATTTAATCAACTCGTAGAAATTAAGCTACACTAGATTCATCTTCCTTCATATTCAGTTGTTCAAATTTACCTCTATAGGTTTGAATCTTGGCCCCTTTTAATTTGACATCTCCTTCGTAAATATTTTGAAGTTTATCCCAAAGATCCTTTGCAATATCTCAATGCATAACTTTGAAAAATACCGAATCAACCAGACTACCCAAAATATTACTTTTAGACTTCTAATTGTTTTCACTGAGTTTCTTTCCATCTTTGTATGTTGGAGGAGTGGCAGGTGTTGTATATCTGTTTACTACTTCTTTCCAGACATCAAATCCATGTGCCTATACAAATGTTTTCATCCTTTTATTCCAGAAGGTATTATTCTAACTATCAAACATTGTCACTCCATTCTTAGTGAAATCCACGATCTACTTTCTAGTGGTTAGAATAATTCTGAAGGAACCTCACTCTAATACCAATTGTTGGAATGTTCACCAATAATCAGAGGGGGTGTGAACAAATATTGAGTAATTTTTACCACTTTTAATCAGAACATGTAATATTCAAMTTACSAATAAATTTATCACTTAGGATTGCATTCAATATATCATTAACAATGCCATTCAACAATACATAACATATAACCACAAATACACAGTACACAAGAATTTTTTGTGGAAACCAAAATGAGAGAAAACCACAAAATGCTTTGTTATATATCAAAATATTACATTCATAGGAAGCACCAACTTCTAAATTCTTCAGTTCCAATTGGAAGCAGACGCCAACCCCCTGCATACAAGATCCAACCTGAAGGAAGATACAAATCCCCAAATTCTCTAGCTCCAACTGGAAGGAGGATCCAACCCTATGATTTATAGTCTCCAACCTGAAGGAAGCTCCAACTCCTTGTATTCTCTAGCTCTAATTGGAAGGAGGCTCCAACCTGAAGGAAGCTCCAACTCCTTGTATTCTCTAGCTCTAATTGGAAGGAGGCTCCAACCCCCTAGTTTATAGGCACCAACCTGAAGGAGACTTCAATATCCTAGCTTGCACCACCCTCTCTCCCTGGAATATAAATTGATACTCTCTATCACCAAAACTGTCACTCATAATCAACCTATCACTATCATTGTCACTAATGATCAACCTGTCACTGCTACTGATACTCAACATGTCACTGTCATTGTCATTGATATTGATACATCATCATCATCATCAAGCCAGACTCAACATGTCACTATAACTGTCACTGATACTGAAACCTTATCATCACCAAAACCAGATCCATTCACATAAATAATATTCCATGATCACCAAGAACATCTCTCAAAACATATACCCGACATCACCAAGTTATGCATCAAATCATGTGCCAAGATATATGAGCCATAACATCCATAAACCATGTACCAAAAATATAACTCAAGCATGTGCTGACATCAATATGTGCATCCAACCATATACCTTATACATGTGCCAAATATATGCCTCAAACATGTACCAAAAAATCCAATATATACCTCAAACAATATACCAACACATGCCTCAAACCATGTACCAAAGTTTCCAAGATATACCTCAACCATGTGCCAAAGATATGTGCCAAAACATCACTTCTTAATTTTATCTCTAACACCTGTTTGGGACTAGTTTCTGGATTAGTCACAAACCATAACTTCCAACAAGTATAACTATGTACATGTAATTAATGAAGGTATGAAAATTTTACCCAATATTCTTCAATATCTTCTCTGAAATGCCTCCAAAGTTTCACTCCTTGAGTCGTCCCTGAAAATGAGTTATAGCAGAAACGGAATACCTTGCTAAATTCTAGACTATTCTGGAGAGTGAACGTGTACAACATGCCATATTCTCAGTATTGGATATCTGATTCTGAAACTCACATAAAATATACTACATAATGTAGTATTTACAATACAATTTGTCTCATAGAATTTGGATCCTCTATTAAGAAGTTATGGTTGTTTTACCTGGAACACCTATTTGAGACTAGCTATAGGACTAGTCAACAACCTATCTTCTACAAAGTGTATATCCAAAAGTAAAAGAACCCTGAAGTTGAAAAGTTTACCACATGTACCTTGATATGTATTCTCAACAACCTCTACATTTTTCTATCAGAATCAATCTAGAAATTGTTTTTATAGAAAAAATAGTAAGATGACCTTTAAATAACATACCTTAGAACACGTCATCACAAGACTTCATATTCSTTTGGAATTTCTCTCTTCTTCACTTCATATTTCCTCTAAAATTCACCTTAGATATCCTTGGTTACCTCAAATAAAAATCACTTGAATTGATATCATAAATGAACTCCTAGGTGCCTTATTTATACTAGATCTGGCACAYTCTTTTTAGGGTCGACTTGACCCAAATAAAATTCAATTTATTTTTTAATGATTATTCCATTAGGGCCRAATTTACCAAYAATATCCTTAATAKTTATTTYAATATTCATTGCAATGGGGGAAACTTGTAACTTTTGTTAGCCTTTGGCTTACCTTAACCAATCAMTAAGTCTAAATTGTCACCTACATTTGTCACTAAGTGATGACTAATGATTTAGTTAAGATTTACTAGCCTAGTCATCATGCATGATTTTAGGATCTAGAGCAAATCTCTCTATGAGATGGCATCACCCATTGTACAATAAATATGTAACATTGGAGTGAATGCAAGAGTGTTGGCTAGTGAGCCTTTTCCACCATGTTGTTGTTGTTGTTTATATTTTATCAATTGGTATCATAGATTCTTTGTTTTATCAATTGGTATCAGAGCCATGGTGAAGAAATGGTGATAATATCAGAGCCATGGTGAAAATTGTGAAGGAAGAGAAACAATACTGAGTGCAGTTTCATTTTGAGGACCGTACCACAGATCATATCGAGGACCATATCATAGACCGCATAGAGGACCATATTGCATACCATATCAAGGACTGTATCAAGGATCGTATCACATACTGTATCAAGGACTGTATCATGGATTGTATTGAGGACTGTAACGTAGACCAGATATGTTTTTAGTCTGGATTTATTTTTCAAGGAATGTCTTCAAGGAGAGTGATGGACCCATATGGAGGAGTGATGCAGGACATTTTCCCAAGATAAAGACATCGATCCGGTACCTACAGTGATCCGTTCAAGAGATAATGTTTCATGGCATGATGTTTATTCTATGTATTTATAATGGACAAATCACAATTTTTGTGTGAATTGAGAATTATGAGATGCCTTTAGTTGTGTCTCTTGATTTGTTTCCATGGTGGGTGTGTTTTTTCATTGATGTTGCCAATAAATAGCTTTACCAGAATACACTCTCTACAATTTGTGTGATTAAACCCTCGATTGAAGAGATTTGTACCAATCTTCCTCCTCTGATATACACAGACATAAAGCGGTCTCTAGCCAAGAAAATGTAGATATGGACCCTCTATGAAGTAGTTATGGTTGTTTTACCCCGAACACCTATTTGAGAATAGTTATAAGACTAGTCAACAACCTATCTTCCACAGAGTGTATATCCAAAAGTAAAACAACCCATAATATGAAAACTTTACCACAGGTACCTTGATATGTATTCTCAACAACCTCTAAGTTTTTCTATTAGAATCAATCTAGAAATTATTTTTATAGAAAAAATAGTAAGATGACCTTTAAATAACCTTAGAACACATCATCACAAGACTTCATATTCCTTTGTAATTTATCTCTTCTTCACTTCATYTTCCCTCTAAAATTCACCTCAAATCTCCTTGGTTACCTCAGATAAAATTCACTTGAATTGATATCATAAATGAACTCCTAGGTGCCTTGTTTATAATAGATCTGACACAMTCTTTTTAGGGCTGACCTGAACCGAATAAAATTCAATTTAATTTTTAATGATTATTCCATTGGGGCCGACTTTACCAACAATATCCTTAATATTTGTTTTAATATTCATTGCAATGGAGCCAACTTGTAACTTATGTTAGCCTTTGGATTACCTTAACCAATCACTAAGTCTAAATTATCACCTATATTTGTATTATTTATTTAGGATGTTAGTAATATATCCTCAAGTGATGACTAATGATTTAGTTAATATTTCCTAGCCTAGTCATCATGCATGATTTTAGGATCTAGAGAAAATATCTCTATGAGGTGGCATCACCCATTGTACTATAAATATGTAACATTGGAGTGAATACAAGAGTGTTGGCTAGTGAGCCTTTTCCGCCATGTTGTTTTTTTTCTTGTTTATTTTATCAATTGGTATCAGAGCTTCTTTGTTTTATAAATTGGTATCAGATCCATGGTGAAGAAATGGTGATGATATCAGAGCCATGGTGAAAATTGTGAAGGAAGAACTATACTGAGTACAGTTTCATTTTGAGGACCATATCGCAGATCGTATTGAGGACCATATCGAAGACCATATCAAGGACCATATTGAGGACCATATCAAGGACTGTATCGAGGATTGTATCAAGGATTGTATCATGGAATGTATTGAGGACTAGAACGCAAACGAGATCTGTTTTTAGTCTGGATTTATTTTTCAAGGAATGTCTTCAAGGAGAGTGATGGACCCATATGGAGGAGGGATGGAGGACATTTTCCCAAGATAAATAGATTGATATGGTACCTACAATGATCAGTTCAAGAGATAATTTTTCACGACATGTTGTTTATTCTATGTATTTATAATGGAAAAATCCCAATTTCTGTGTGAATTGAGAATTATGAGATGCCTTTAGTTGTGTCTCTTGATTTGTTTCCACGGTGGGTGCATTTTTTCATTGGCGTTGCCAATCAATAGATTTACCATAATCCTCTCTCTACAATTTGTGTGATTAAACCCTCGATTGAAGAGATCTATACCAGTCGTACTCCTTTGATATCCAAGGATCTAAAGCGGTCTCTGGCAAAGAAAATGTAGATCTGAATCCTCTATGAAGAAGCTATGGTTGTTTTAACCAGAACACCTATTTGAGACTAGCTATAGGACTAGTCAACAATCTATCTTCCACATAGTGTATATCCAAAAGTAAAACAACCCAGAAGTTGAAAATTTTACCACATGTACCTTAATATGTATTCTCAACAACCTCTAAGTTTTT
>JASDQU010391810.1:0-10975 GCA_032191745.1 Picea mariana | reverse complement strand
CGAAGTTTCCTGAAGGGTGGGTGTATGTAACAACCCTAGTTGAATATATGCTTAGGGATTATTAACTAAAATTAATTAGATAATTAATTGTCCTAATATGGTTTTAATTAAACAATGATTAGCATTAATAATATTAATTAAATATTTATTTATTGATTGGTTGTTTATAACTTTTGATTAATTAATTGATTACATATCACATTCAATGACATGGGTAATAATTTAAGGGGCTTAATAATTTTAATTTATTTAATTAATTTCTTTAGGTATGCGGGAGGGGATAAGACATTAAAGAAGGGGATAAGATATTAAAGAAAGGGGGATAAGGTAATAAAGGAGGAATAAGGAAATTAATGAGGGGGAAGAGAGTCGGTGAATGGGGGATATGACGGGAGGAGTATTACGAGGAGGAAGATTATTCTTTTGGGGGAGGAGGAAGCATTTTGAGAGGAGGATATATTTCTGTGGGAGATTTTCTGTGGAGATCTCTAGTGTGAGGAGTTTGTCTTTGGGGGTTTTTGGTGATTCAGAAGCAGGGGGCACTGGTTTGCTGGGGGTTTTGGGCACGTGAGTCAGGATTCCTTTCGGTTTCCTGGACCTAGAGAGCCGGACAGGCTGCTCCTAGCTGGCTAGGAGGTTAGTCGGTTTGGGCAGAGTTGGTAAATGCATCAGGCAGCAGCAAAGCAGTAGGCTGGACACCATATCAACAGAAATTAGCATCAGAAACAGGTAATTTATTTATGAAATTGCTAAGTTAGGTGGATGAATATGTAATCTATTTCATGCTGTGGTTAACTTTAATTTTTTTTTGCTGAATAGTACATGCTTTTACGATGATTAATGAAATATTCGCATTGAAAGAAATTTATGTTTAATTATATGAAATTTTTAGGGTTTAATTAATTAAGGTTTCTACATGCTTGATCCAGGTTTCGTTTTTCCATTTATTGGTGTGGCTATTGATAGGGCAATCCAGCAGATTGTTGATAGCATCAATATTGTTGTACGCTGCATGGAAGAGTTGGTGTCCCTTAAAGATCTGGTATTGAGAATAGATCCTATCATCAGGGAGATCCAGTAACATGGACAAGAATTGAACAAGAAGAAAGATAATAAGTCTTCAGCTGTTAACGAATGGCTTAAAGAGGTTGATGAGCTTCTACAACAAGCATCAACAATGGTGCAACAGTGCACAATACCAACGTGGAACGTCTGTTCTCGCTATCAAACGAGCACACAAATCACCCGTTTGATATCAAATATCAACAAACATCTAAGATTATCAACTTTGATTCAGATGGCCCAAATTCAAGAACTAGAAGCTGGGCAGATGAAAGAAAGAGCGGAAGCTCATATGGATTCAACAAGCACTTCCCAATCCCCTCATGCTCCAACGGGCACCGCAAGGACGAAATTGATCGACGAACCCCTTATCGTGGGACAGGATAAACCCATTGCAAATCTCAACAATTTGATCATAGACGATTCAGAGGCTAAGGGCATTGGCGTGCTTGGCAAGGGTGCCTCTGAAAAAACTCTTCTTCTCAAAACAGTCTTCAACAGCAAAAGGTACGCAGTCATTTTAGGGATGGTTTATTACTTTGGATAACTATTTTGCAAAGTCCATCTGTTACAAGTCTCAAGAACGAGCTGTATACACAAATAACCTTACAAAAAAATGTAGATTTGAGTAAAATTCTGAAGGAAGAAGATGTGAAAATATGGTTGAATGAGACACTGCAACAGAGTAGGAGGTTTGCATTTTTCTTAGATGATGTATGGGAAAGCGATGCCACGGATTTGTTGGAGGGACTAGGTATACTGTGGCTTGTAACTGTGCACTGCCACTCCAAACTTGTTGTTAGTTCAAGGTATTGCAGTGCATTGTTAAAAATGGTGGTTGGAGATAAGTACACAATAACAATGGGTGACTTCATCCAAGATAAAAGTCCAAGCTCATCTATAATAAGTGTGGCGGGCTTCCCCTTGCACTTAAAGTGGTCGGGAGGGAAATGGCGGGTAGTACTGATCCACACCAATGGGAATGGGATGCCCAATGTCTTCCCAACACTCATAGCGTCTATGATCGCTTAAGGTTGACTTACGACGCACTGGGCAAGGAGGACGTTCATTTGCAATTATGCTTTCTGTACGTAGCTACAACCTTCTTAGAAGACAAAATTATTTCTGTCTACAAGATCATTCAAAGATGGGTAGGAGAAGCACTGCTCCCAAACAAGATGCCACAAGGTCGCCTGCAGCTCGCCTACGACCCAGTCGAGATGGGAAAGAGTTATCTCAATCTTCTGGCAGATCGTTGCTTGATTGAACCGATCATGAGAGGCGTTGATGGGCAGGCTTCACGGTGCACGGCGTCCTGCGTGATTTGGGAATCCGAATTGCAGAAATGGAAGAAAAATTCTACTGCTGCGTAGATTGGAACTTGACAACTTTAAAAAAAAATGAGTGTTCGGGATGCACTCGGATTTTTCTGAGCGACAACCAATTGACTTCTCTTCCGGAGTCCTGGAGAGCTCCACAGGTATCTTCATTGTTACTGCCTGGGAACATATATTTAACAAAAGTTCCAAATATGGTCATGAGAAGTATGACCTCTCTTATGTTTTTGGATTTGAGTGGCACGTCAGTGCAGACATTGCCAAAGAGTGTGGGCGATTTGAAACAGCTAGTATGTCTTGCTTTAGTAGCCATGCCCCTCAAGAAACTACCTTGATCTGTTATAAATCTTGTAAGGTTGGAGATCCTGGATGACATCTTTTCTTTTCTTCTATCACAACATTACATTGTAACCTTCATAAGTTGACATCACTAAGGTATTTAGACATTACCTGTTGTAAAGATATGCAATATCTACCCACCAGCATCTCCAGGCTCACCTCTTTGCAGTATTTGTTGCTCTATGGATGCACCACTCTATGGAAAAAAGATAAGCACAAGAGGTACATAAGAGCTTCATGCATTAACAATTTAACTACTCTGAATCAACTTAAAATGTTATCCCTGACAAACAATGGGGATATTATCAATGAGGGCACATTGAGGAGCATGACCCAAATGGACACTATGCAGATCACACTCGCAAACATGGAAGGTCTAGCACATGACATGACCAACATGTCAAAGTTGAGAAGATTGTTACTAGAATGAAATTGGATAATAATTTTTGTAATTTTCAAAATATGAGTAATCTTGAATTAAGTGATTGTGGCATGTTGGAAGAGCTTTCACATTTACACAAACTAAAAAGTTTAAAACAATTAAGAATAATTAGGTGTCCTAAGTTAAGCAAGTTACATGAAGAATTTGGGGAAATGGGGGCATTTTCTATGTTGAAAATATTTTCACTTGTTGGACTAAATAAGTTAGAGGAATTACCAAAGGTAGAAGAAGGAGCAATGGCTTCACTTCAAATATTCACAATAATGGAATGCCAAGCATTGACAATGTTGTCACTTAGTTATTTGGAATTGAAAACGCTTCAAAAATTAAGAATTTATGGTTGTCCAGTGGTAGCAGAATATTTAAAGAGATTTGAAAGAATAAACACTATGGTGGAAGTGATGACAATGTCTAGAGAAGATAGTGAAGAAGCTAAAAAAAAGATACCTTCATGTAAAGGAACAAATGACAGGTTGGTTCTATGGGGAATTTTGGTGTGATGAGCTTTTTATTTTTCTTAAAAATCTAAAAACAATTTAATACATTAATATGTTATTAATATTTTGTGTTTTGATGTTTAACATTGTATATTATCTTAAACCATGACAAAAACACAAAAAGTTATTATTTTTATTATTGATATAAAATCATGATAATTATTCACATTTTTATTTTATTTTAATAATCTTATTAATTCTAATAAGAATTTTTTTTCAAGTTATTTTATTTTCAAATATAGATTTACAGATTTTTAAGAATCTCAAATCTTTTAATTTAGATTTTCATAAAAATAAAATACTTTGATGCATTTATAAAAGTCTCCCTTATTAAAAAATTTAGAGTAATCTATCTTTTAATTAAAAAAATCCCAATCGTGTGGTGATTAATCATATACCATCGTAGTTGTAGACATATTCTCTAAACGGATCCGATTTTCAATATTATCTTCCTTCGATTTATTAATGCATACATTTATCATTATTGAATCTGTTTTCACTTCTATGAAATAGAGTTATGAAAGTACAGCATGACCTTATCAAATGACACCGTGAGTTTTCAAATTACCATTTTACATTTACTGCTATCAAAATGACTATTTCACATCTACCTAATGCCGTTATCAAATTAGAGCGTCGCGTTAATGTCACCACAATTTCGTTCCGACCGGTTATGATCTAACAAATTACCGCATTCGGGTTGCTTCACCACATTTTTCCTTTCGTTTATGATCAAACAAATTACTGCGTCGCGTTAGCCGGGCCACGTTTTCCTTCCCGTTATGATCCACGCGTTAAAAGTTTAAGAATAACTGCGTCAGAGGTTTACCACATTTTCCTTTCGATTGTGATGTATCAAATTACTGCATCGGCTAAGTTTCGCTCTATCGGCTAAGGTCCTACGCGTTAAAGTTTAAGAATAATACTGCGTCATAGTTTTACCACGTTTTCCTTTCGGCTAGGTTCTACGCGTTAAAGTATAATATTAATTGGTTTAGAGTTTTAAAACAAAACAAATATGAAATATAATAATAATAATACTAATAATAGGTTCCAATCCATTATATTATAATAAAAAACTTGTTATAAGTTCTGAGTTGAGAATTGGATCTATGTTAAAAAAATAATAATCATTCCTCTTAATTATTAAGCTAAATCCAATTAATATATAATAAATTAATAATATTATAGATCAAGTCATATAATCATCTAAAAATATAACAAGTAACTTTAATACTTTTTATAAACATTACTAAGATAAGAATAAATTTTTACGAGCTCCATAGTGAAACTGGGTGTTGGTCAATTCCTAAAACGCCATGGAATGAAAGAGTGTGTCACCTTTGTGACACTAAGAAGGTTGAAAATGAAAAGCAGTTTCTCTTAGATTGTCCAGTCTATACCCATATTAGATCTCATTTTCAAAATATTTATCACACTACCAACCTTCCTAACATCTTAACTCAACAAAAGTATGGTGATCTTGGAAATCTTCTCTTAATGCTTTTTGAGCACAAAAACAAAATTCTAAAGAATCACAAGTAATCACTTACCCTCTTAAGATCCCATAAACCAATTCAGTCTTAGTGGAGGTTAATCATCATCATCATCATCATCATAAAAAAATTTCTAATAATGAAATATATAATGAATAAATAAATAATCATTTAAATATTTTATTTAAAAATATTTTATAATAATTAAATATATGACTAATAAATTAATAATCCTATCTATCTATATATATATATATATATATTAACAATTGCACACAACCACAACAAATATTTCGAACTTTCAACATGAATTCACTCTGATTACAAAATTATTGAATAAAATGTTTTTATTAATGTTGATTTAACTTCATCTTAATTATTCAAAATATTTGTTTTATCTTAATTAATATAAACCTGGTTTATTAAACATTTTCTATAAACTTTTAACTCTTTAACATATTAATGATTTTTTTTTAAATATCAATTATATTTTATTCTAAACCATATTAAAATATTACACTTAATAATTTAAATTAGATATTAGACTCGAATACATTTTTTTTTTCTCCAAACATGTAATTTTGTACCTACATTAAAAATTATATACATCTTTTTCAAAGCCTCGTAAATATATTATCTTTCATGTTTTTTTTTTCTTACAGAAACCAGGTGTCCATAAGTGTCGCTTCGGGTTCATTCCTAACACGATGTATCCATAAGTGACTTGGTTCGGATTCATTCCTAACACCATGATACAGTAGGAGCATGGAAATTGAAACCTCTATGACATGCCCTTTTCATGGTGAGCCACATGTTGCCGATAGTGACCTATGAGTTCGATTACAAAAGGAATCATTGGCTTGAGCCTTACAACGAGATTTGTTTAAAGAATTATTGTGCATAAGTCACAAGAAAGCCAAAAGGATAAGCAGTTCTTTGTAATATATTTGTAACATATTGTATTTTTAAATTTTTTTGTTTTCAATATTTTGTATTATAGAACTTGGATTTTTATTAGAGGTTTATATTGGATCTATTAATTTTTGTAGTTGATTATGTATATAGAAATTTGGAGACATATTCTTTAGTTTTTTTTATAAGGAATTTTTTATTGAATTATGAGGTATGTGTTTAAATTTACATATAGAGATTGATCTAGATGGTCATTTTGAGAGTTTAAATGACGGTTTTTCGGGATCGAGTTTCTCAATGATAGTCGAAAGATTTGATTGAGCCTCCAAATGAATCTCTTCGATGATACCTTTCCAACGAGCTATCGTGCGCCCCAAACGGAGATCGTATGCCAAAGTTACTCCCTCGGGAAGTTGATACACCAAACTACCAAAAACAGGGCCACAAAATTGTTGGCTTTTCATCTTCCGGGGTTAGGGTTTTGGATTTTCTTTATGACAAAAAGGCCTTTGGAGCCTCATTGTCAAATCATATTCTCATGGATGCGAGTAACCGTCACATCTTTTCTCAGAGATAAGTTGTCACCATTCTAGCGAGTCTTTCACTTTCGACTTTACAGTCTTTGTACATTTTCGCTCATTAATAAGAAATTGTGTATTACTATATATCTGTGCTTATGGTTGCATCTCTGATACATTTTTGTTATAATATTGGATATCCGAGTTATCTCTATACATTTCTTTATTATATCTCCACTCTCATTTCGTGTCGAAAATAATTCGAATATGTATGATCAATAACATTAGTTCATAAGTTAATAAATCCAATATAAGTTTCAATGAAAACTCATGTTCTATAATACAAAATTTTGAAAATAAAAACCTTCAAAATACAATATGGTACAAAGCATTGCATAACCTGTGACTTATACATAATACTACCTGAAGTAAAGCTCCTTTCTAATCTTAGGCCAAAGATTCCTTTCATAACTGATGAACTCATAGATTTCTATGGAAAATATGCAGCTCAATATCAAAGAGATATGCCTTAAAAATTCAAACTTCCATGCTCGTAATAAATCATGATGTCTAAAATGAACCCAAAGCAAGTCGCTTGATGAAGACCTAATTTCAATTAAGAATAAGTCTGAATTGAAAATCTTATTATTTTTCTTATATTTTCATTTTCTTAAGTGTTTCTAGACATCATCAATTGCATCTGCATTTCCTTGAATTTTGTATCAATAATATTTGAAACTTTATATGATTATTAAAATTGAATGATGTTTTCAACACTAAGGGGTTTGATATGTTTTTATGTTTATAAGAAAATATTGAATTAAAAAATAAAAAAAGTTTGAAAAATATTGTTTACAATATAATAAATGTTTTGATATTCAATAATTATGTATATTAAGCATTTGTTATTTTTTATTTGTGATTAAAATAATGTTCTTTCTCATTAAAATATATAATTAAGAAAATCAATGCAAATTTATTGAAATTGTACTTAAATCTAAATTTTGCACTTTGAAATACCAATTTTAAGCTATCTACAAAAGGCTTAAAAGGAAATATGTCTCATGTTGTATCATCTAAATAGATTAGTGGTTGGAGATGAACCACAGAAATTGCTACTCACATACAAATGTCAATTGCTGAGGTAATAAGTGTTGTGGTTATAATGTATTTGGTATAGAACATTTGGTATGGAAACGTAAGAGATTAATGCCAGCTAAGCGTGAAATGAGCAAGTCTTCAGATGTGGAAAGAAGGATAGCTTGAATGACAGAATCGCGACATGCTTGACTTTTCCTTGAATCGGTGGAATTTGTAACGCTTCAATCCGAAGATAACTTTATTTTTTCAAAGATAATAAATAACTTGATGTGATGTTTATTATCAATTAATATAATAACAAGTAGTGAGTCATACCAGTGTTCATGTAACGGATTTAAATCTGGTTATACTCTTAAAAGTGGGGTCATGCAACGGATTTAAATCTGGTTATACTCTTAAAAGTGGTTTGACTTTTTAATGGGTTTCAAAAGTTTATTTCGAAAGTTTTATCTCATTTTAAATGGTTTAAAATAAACTTTTAAAGTAATCAATTTTAAATATTAAATTACGAAATTCCAACAAAAAAAAGTGGTTACATAAAAAACTTGTCTAAAATAAGATAAATAAACTGGTATAAAATAAGATAACGATGACATTGAAACTCAAACATATTTTATTTTAAAATAATAAAATATTAAATATTAAATTATGAAATTCCAACAAAAAAGTGGCTATATAAATAAACTTGTCTAAAATAAGATAATGATGACGTTGAAACCCTAATGCATTGTCCATAAATGGTTTGAAGGTGTGATGAGATAATCCAAACATTTTCTCACCCCAATGGTTAGCTTAGTCAATTCAATCATTCATCTAGCCTATATTGTTGATGGGAAAGTTATTAATCACAAGATCAAATTCAATTGAGTCATTCAACATTATAAGCTATTATTGTGGTTCGTCGCTGAGCAACTTTCCATCCAAGCAATTTAGAGAGAAAGGGGGATCATGGACGGTTTTTATTGGAAAAAAGAACTCTTATACAATTATATTATATGAATTGACAAGAGAAAGGGAAACACTCTTACAAGCACGTGCAACTCTCAATAGTTATATCTACGAAACCCACTACTCTACATGCTATGTCAAAAAGAACATAACAACCCAAACCATCAACATATATAATTAATCAAGAATCAAATAGGAGGCTTACCATCCTATAGATAAGAACATGATTTCTTTTCCATATTTCATGTTGAAAAATAGACCATTATCGTGTCATTGTTGGAAAATGGTGACAACAAATTCCTCCAAGGATGGATTGGGATCATGTTATTCTGCATTGGTTGCAACTAAATAGACCAAGTTAGAATATGGATAGGAGTGCATTTAATAATCAGTTTCTTGTGTAAATGTATATAAATTTATGTATTCCCATAGAGGCAAAGAGAGGAATATGATAGATCTTGCAAGGTTGTTGTAATATCCATTATCTGAATAATAAGACAACCGATACCTTTGCTTGATGGATGTAACCCGAAGTTGAGCGAACCACGTAAATCCCTGAGTTTTATATGTGATTTGTTTTTTTATTACTTCCCACTGCATATTAGCTTATGTGGTATGGTGGCTGCAAAGTTAGCAACTGGTATCAGAGCTTGGGGAGAGCGATTTGACTGTGAAGAAGAGCGTTGATGTGTGAGGGTACAACATGGACGCGATTGGTGCGTTCTGTTGATATTACTGTAATGTTAGCGCGGGGAGCGCCGACCTTGCATCAACACTGGGCCCTATACGATATGGGAGTGCCAATTTAGTAGTGCCCTTATGATAATTCACATTTTCAAAAACAACGTCGATCTAACTACAGGAAGAGAGCGTAGATCTTCCTTAAAGGAAAATTTTGCATGGTTTGAACAAAATTCAAGGTTTTTTGAGGTGGTATGAAGTTTACAATATTTGGTATTAAATATTGTATGCATCAAAAAGAGTGGAGGAATTAAAGGTCTTTTCAAAATTGATTTTTTTTAAAGCATGAACAATTCAAGTGGGTGGATGTTTAAAAAGGTGATTTTTTTTTAAGTGGCGTTAGTAAATTTTATTTTATTTTTTTTAATTAGGGTATAAAAAAATAAAAAAAAAATCTTTTGGGTTTTATATCATTATTCCTCCACATTTTAAAGGGTTTGGTTCTATAAGCAGTGGTTTTGGAATTTTTTCTTCTGCTAATGACAAAAATTCAGAGTGCTAAGTTCGAAATCAAGAAGTTCAATGGAAAAAACAATTTTGAGATATGGAAGGTGAGGATGCATGATCTACTTGTGTAACAAGGCGTGGTGAAGGTGCTTTTGGGAAAATCAAAGAAACCTGCTACCATTTCAGATGAAGAGTGGGAAGAGATCAATGTGAGAGCACTGAGTGCCATATGTCTGTGTTTAGATGATGATGTTTTGTTCAACATTGTCTAAGAGAAGACAACAATCGGTTTGTGGATGAAGCTGGAAAGCTTGTATATGACGAAATCCTTGACGAACGAGATCTTCCTGAAAAGACAATTGTACAGTTTGCGCATGAAATAAGGTACGAAAATAGCTGATCATTTAAATATTTTTAATACTCTTTTAGTCGAGTTGACTAGCATCGGAGTGAAATTCGAATCTGAAGACAAGGCAATTAGCTTATTATGTTCTTTTCCCGAGTCATGGGATCACATTGTTACCTCTATTAGTTTCAATTGAACAGAAAGTATTGAGTTTGATGTTATTGTTGGAACTTTACAGTCTGAGGAAACAAGGAAGAAATCCAATTTAGAAATCTCTACATCTGAGGCGATGGTGGTCAGAGGAAGACCTAAGGAAAGAGGACATGTTCATAGGGATTTCTCTCAGTCAAAGTCAAAGGGAAAGAAGAGAAAACTTAAGTGTTGGTTTTGTGGCAAATATGGAGACTTGAAGAAGGATTGTTGGAAGTGACAACAAGCCTCGAAAGAAGACCCTCCAAAACAGACGAAGGAATCAAATCCAACCGAAACAAGTTCAGCAACAAGTTCAGGTATGGCTAATGAAGTTTTAACAATCGGTATTGTTTCACTTTATAATCAATAGTGGTTATTAAATTCCGGTGCTTCAAATCACATGTGTATTCATAGACACTGGTTTATTACTTACCAGTCTATATATGATGGAATTGTTTACATGGGAAACGATATATCATGTAAAGTTGTGGGAATTGGTAGCATTCAAATTAAGATGTTTGATGGATCTGTTAAGATACAAACTGATGTAAGACATGTACCTGAGCTTAGGAAGAACCTAATCTCTTTGGGAGTCTT
>JASDQU010391807.1:0-11043 GCA_032191745.1 Picea mariana | reverse complement strand
AGGAATACTTTAAGGCTTCTCTTCGAAGAAGTCTTTTTATGTGGTTGAACTAAACATGTATTGTCTTTCATGGATTCTACCATGGATATATATATATATATATTTCATCATCTTCAATGGATCATAGGATTAGATCCCTCCTAACCCTTGCTTCATGTAAGAGTGCATATAATCAGCTCCCTTTGTCTGATAGAGTCCACACTTCCATCTGCAACCTTATTGTCATCTGCAATATATAATTGGCTTTCTTGTCTAACAGAGTCCACACTTCCATCTTGTTGTCTTCTAAAAAAATGTCATAAGTATTTTTTTTTTCAATTTCCTCTCGATTGCTGACCTCTTTCTGTCTTTGCTTCTACTGAGTTTCTTCATGATTGATTTAATAGCTTCCACATGATTTGTATCTCATCTTTTCATGTGTATTATCTAATGATATCCATTTTCATCTTGTTTGTTCTTCCAGGGATAGTTCTTCTTGGAACACATTATCTTCCAAGAGATAGATATACAAGATATGTACAGAGAAGATGCAAACAAGATATGTGCAAGGAATAAGAAGAGTGTTGTTACCTTTTAGAAGAAGAAGTCTCTTCCATCCTTCTTAGTCTTCTTTGTAGGTTTCTTTTCTTTGGCAATCAATTCTTCGTGTTTCTCCTTCCTTTTCTTTTTCTCGAGACATTGATTCTTGTAGTGACTGTGCTTTTGACAGTTGAAGCATTGTACTTTTGAAAAGTATTTCTCTTTGATTTGGCTTCCTCCTTGAACCAAACTTCCTTTTGTTCCTGAAGTTCTTGAATCTTGCTGTGAAGGCTTGATCATTGTACTTTTTTTGGGGTTTCTCTTTTGCATTGATCCTTGATTCTTCTTGATCAAAATAAGTCGAAGGTTCTTCAAATGTCAGATACTCCTTCCTTGTGTTCATGCTTGCGACAAATGCATCCTACGTCTTGGGAGCAATATTGAGTACTATGTTCACCAATTCCTTTTCTGAAGTGATCTCTTCAATAGCTTGTAGTTGATCTCTTAACTGGGAGATTCTTACAAAGTATGATGTTATGTTGTCTTCATCATTCATCTTCATGTCATGGAGCTCATTATTTAGACTCATAACTTGTCCAATTTTTTTGACTGAGAAGAGATTTGTTAGGGCATTGTACATCTTCTTCGATGAGTCAAGACGAGAGATGTAGGGTATCAAGTGGTCTTTTATGGAATCCACTATGATACACATGGCATTGATGTCAACATCTTTGAACTTCTCCATAGCTGCAACGTTCTGTGGTTCCTTCTCTTCTCCTTCTTCAAACTCTGGCTTCACGATATTTTCTTTCACGATATCCAGTACTTTATTCTTGGCAAGGATGAGGTCAATCCTTGTATTCCACACTCTGAAGTTAGAGGCTCCATATAACTTGTTCTCAGACTTCATAGAGTTAGTCATGGCTGCTTGACTTGGTCAAATCCTAGATTTGACTAGAAATTCAAACTTCATGTCTTGGCTTGCTGAGAGTGCCAGAAGATGTGCTAGGCTAGGGTGCACTGATATGTCCAAATATTAGATCAATATCTTCATTTAAGGTGCCTCAATAAGAGGATTAGGGTTTCTGCAACCGCTCCTACTAGTAACCCTAGCGACAATGTCCTGTAAGCTGATTCTGTTAGTAACCCTAGCGACAGTTCCTCAACGAGCTAAATATTCTAGTGGCTATGTTTCCTTCCAGCATTTAGACTGAATGAAGGAGGTGTGGGCCCATAACCTGTTATAATATAGAAGATGGTGTGCTTGTTTTACCATTGATGATACCCTCGTCACCCAACCATAGGACGAAGCCACCCTCTGAGCACCTTCACCTTGACTGAGAATTTCTTTGAAAGCAAACCCTAGGCTAGATATCCAAACAAAGGATAGCATGCCTTTCCCCAAGGATAGCGCATCACAAAAAAAGATGATCATATAATCCAAACCCTAGCCAAAATATATTCCAAGCCAATACTGAAAACTAGCTGCTGTTGCAGCTGCACCTACAACTCTCCTCCACATGTGCACACCAAACCGAGAACTGCAGTGTGCACCACTTGGGAACTGCAATTATGAGATGTTATCAAATGAGAAATGGTGCCTTGTATTTATACTGGTTCTACCATATTTGTTGGGGCTGACTTCTCCTTTTGGATATGTGTCTGTTCAGTATATTATTATTATTTCTGGCCGACTTCTTCTCTTGGAGGCTAATAACCTAATATAAATTATCTTCTTGAGCCGAAAAGACTTCTAGGGTTATTATCCAACTCATTAGTGTAATGACCCTAAATTGATAAATGGATAAAGATTATTAAGTAAGATTTAATTGAGGGATGATTGTAGTTAACAAACTAATAAATTAACTGTTGATCACATTTAATGACCCATGAAATAAAATTTAAAAGATCAATGAAAAATGATATAAAAATGGTGGCGTATGCAGAGAGGGATAGCCATGGATCCTGAGAAGATAAAATATTAACTAATGATGAAGGACGGAGGACGGAGGGGGTTGTGAAGTAAATGCGTGAGTCGGCAGGGAGGAATAAGGGACGAGAAGAGGGGGATGTGCACACCATTCGACCGGGAGGGGGAATGGATGCTGTGGACTAACTGTATTGGATAGAACAAAGATTTTCTGAGGACTTTTGGACTTGTTGTGGGCACAACATTTTGGAACTGTGGCTTTTGATCAGGGGAGGCACTGAGTTGCTGGAGGTTTTGGGCATGAAGGGCCAGGATATTCGTAGATATCCTGGAGCTAGGTAGTTTTCCTAGTTGGCAGCGAGGACAATAGTTTTGGGTAGTTATTTTCCTGTTTGTGGCAGGATTGATCTGAGGAGCAGGTAGCAGGAAGGCAGCAACAAGGCACAGAGGCAACAGAAATTAGCATCAGAACCAGGTACCTGGTTAAGTTATGTATTTATTTCTTTCTATCATGATTTCAGTATTTATTGAGAATTTTAAGTTGCTGAGTTGCTGTCATGAAAATCAATATTATGCTAGGAAGTTGTTCTTTCAGTTTACTAAATAAAATGTTTATGAAACTTAATGATGTTTAGAATTATATGGGCATTACAATTAGGGTTTTCTCTTATTCTCTGGAGTCTTGTATTCTCCTCAGGTTCACACAAGGAGGTAAATACCTCCCACAGCTACCATAATATTAATATTTTGAAGGGACTAATGAGGATGATGAAACGTTTCCTCCAAGTGAGGATTTGAAGGTACTGACATGGATGGTGAAGGTATTGTTTTAGCAGGAGAAATCAAAGTTTCCAATGAATATGATGAAGAGTTTCCTCCAAGTGATGATTTACAAGGTACTAATGAGAATGTTGAAGATTGTCCTGCAGCTCAACATTTTGAGGGCAATAATGAGGATGATGTAGAATTTCCCTCAATTGGAGATTTCAAAAGTACAGAAGATGATTATGTCGATTGTGGACACTTTCTTGGAGGTGATTGTGTTGTTGATTATGATCTTGGTATTTCTCTTATCAATGCAATTATCAATGATTATGATGATGCACCTAGGAATGGATATCATGTTATAAATCATTCAGATGCAACAAATCAAGGTGATCAATAATCTCTTGTTCGGCCTCCTCAGAATTCTATGTATGATTATAGTGAGAATGATATTCCTCCTAGTGTCTATCTTCAAATAGTGGAGAGATTGCAAAGAAATATTTTGTCCAAGATGAGGACTAGACATTTTTATATCAATCCAAATCATTTATTTATACAAGGTCTAGGAAATAATTTCTTTCTAAATCATTTTCCATTGGTGATTTGATTTCTAGTGATTGTTGTCATAAGAATTGTTTGAAAATTATAGACTACATATATTCCTTGCAGAAAATGAAGATTTATTTGTCAATGAATAAGAGCATGAAAAATTCATATTTAGTGGGGTTCATGATATCTATGAAGACAGGATATTATTATCGCATTGGTAATATTTTACTTTGTAGAAAGGATTTCAAAAAACACTCAATTGATAATCTTTGTCTATCAAGGATCCAAACAAGATTGAAAAATGATCCTACATTTTATTCAAAGGTACATCATGTACGAGAGATTGGCCCATTAACAAACACTGCATTAGCATGGATGCACAACTCCTTTTCCAAACATGGAGAGTCTATGCCAGATAGAGGGACAATACATATTCCAGATAACTTCTCAAGGAATGAAATCTACAAGTTATAAAAAGAATATGTTGCAAGTGTTGAAGGAAATCATAATTTTATTTCATATGCATATTTTACAAGAGTATGGAAGAGAAAATTCAACAATGCTCGTATTTCTAAGAAGTCAAGGATGGGGATTTGCAGTATATGCACTTCTCTTAAAGAAAGAAGAGATAAATATGAAGGGTTAGAAAGAGGTATATATTTACAATTTGTTTTTGTTTAAATTTGATAGTTATCAACTATGAAAACATATTATCAACATTTTAATTTTGTGTCATGTGCATATTCTATAGGCAAAGCACTTCAAGAACACAGGAATTAACAATCAAGTGAAAGAAAAAAGTTGTACAAACATAGAAAGAAGTATTATGATGCTCCAGATAAATATATGGGTATGATAATTGATGGCATGGAACATAAAAAAAACACTTCTTCCATATTTTTTTGGTACACCAAAAAATTTGCAAGAAGATAATTTCATTCAGTTTCACTTGGTTGGTTGTATGGTTTTTAATGGAACAATGTGTCCAAGGGTTTACCTCACAACTCCAAATATTCATAATGATGCAAATCTTACCATCACCATAATTCATCATGTGATCAGTCACTTGTCTGGTAATATTCCTCAAGTTTTATATCTGCAGTTGGACAACACTAGTCGTGAAAACAAAAATCAATTTGTCTTTGGATATCTTAGCATGCTTGTTGAGCTGAGAATCTTTCAAAAGGTTAAAGTTGGTTTCCTTATTGTTGGACACACACATGATCATATTGATCAAATGTTCAGTCGTTTTTCAGTAACATTAAAGACAAAAAATGTTGGAAGCCTACCATCATTAACTGAATGTATTAAGAAATCATACATTCCAGAGCCTATTTTTCACATATTAGAAGAAATTATTGACATGCAAAGATTTACCCATGGATCACATGGTGAAGAAAAATGTATTAAGAAGATTAATGAAATTAGCTTCCAACATCAATTTTGTTTCAAAAAAATTGATGGGAAAACACTTATATGGGTAAAGAAGTATTCAACTACTGTAGAATGGAGGCCTTCATCAGGTTTTGCATTTTTGAAGTCCATTCGATATCGTCCAATATTTGCATCAAAGTTAATGTTATTACAATCAGTTGCTAAAATCCATAATGTGCGAAGCTGTAATAGAGATGTAGATTATTCTGAATGCTTAGAGGAAATAAAAAACTCTATTAAAGATACATGTGAGTACTTTGATGTTGTTGATTCTATTTGGTGGGAGTATTTTTTTAATGATCAAAGTGACATAATTTCAAACTCAACAATTGAAGATACATTTTTGAAGGCTCCATTTATTTGGCCACAAAATAGGTCAAATGAATCTGAAGAAAGAAACATTGTTGAACAACAAGAATCTCAAGATGTTATTGAGTTGGCACAGGTAGAGGAAAGAGAAATGTATATTGGTTCTTGAAGATCATGTGCACAACTTGAAGCCATGGAAGATCTTTACAAGGGTTCAACACAAGATATTAAGGAGGGTCGCATGATTGCAGTCTTAGATACTGAAGATCCACATGATTATCCATTATGGATTGCAAAGGTTATAAATATCGATAAAGAAAATGAATATTTTAAAGTAGTTTAAGTGCATTGGTATGTAACAAGTACACACCCATTCAATGGTGTGTACAAGCAAGATATGGTGGTTGAGAAACAAAACAAAAAAAAGAAAAAAAGAAAAGGTCAAAATATAACTCATCGTCGCACCGACCTCTTAAAATTAGAGGATGTTGACATACTTGTCTATGACTTCAATTTGACAAAGAGAGGAAATCTTCGCTCCGAGACCATAGAGATTATCAAAAGGTTGTTGCCACAAGAGATAATTGCAAGATGGGATTATGTTTAACCTAGTCTTAGATCAAAGAGGCTTTTGACATCTGAAATGTTCGGCATACATGCAGACTCTGATGGTGCACTCATTTATAATAGAGAAGAATATGGATCATCTACATCTTCATCCAATCATTCATCTGAAGACAATGTAGATTATGATGGTGTATCATAATCCATGGATGAATTTGATTAAGTGTATGAAACATTTTTTGTATTTTTGATCAATATGATGTTTGTATGGTAACCAGAAATGATTTTTCTCTATTACATATGATCTTACATGAAGTTATGAATCATTTCTATGCTTTATGAATTATATGTTTTTATTATGGCGAATATATAACAAAATTTCTTAGCTCTTCTGTTTTGAATATGGAAAATGTAACAAAGTAATTTATGTTTCATTAAATGTAATTTGTATAGACTTGTTTATTTAAAATAAAAAAATATTTTGAAGTTATGTTGAATGTTGACATCTGAAATGGTGATATTTTCAGGCCATTATGTATTATCTTGTTGTTGGAGTGATAAGCTAACCTTAAAAAGGTAAATATTTAACGGTTGATTTTACAATTTGGTTTATAGTAGTGATAATTTTTTACACCACTATAAAAAATGTGTTAATTTGTAGGTCTTGGTTGCAATGGTACTTTCCACACTAGGATAATGTTTGAAATGAGGTATAATTTTAACATTTGGAAAAAAAACATTTTTTTTCAGTAGCACCATTATTTGATATAGGTGTTGATTTTAAGGTTTTTCAGAGCAACTATACACATGTTTTAGGCCATGCTTGAAGAAAGTTATAATTTTAACCTAAAAAAAAGGGTGCTACCGATAGCACCGTTTTTTTATTTGAGGGTTAATTTTGTGGTTTTTTGTGAAAAGATATGGGTTTTAAGGGATAGAGTTATCGTTTTAAGGTCATAGTTCTCGTTAAGTTGGTAATATTGTTAAAACTGTAAAAAAAATCCAAAATGGAAAATTGTTCTTTGAGCCAGTGGAATAGGTGGGTGGCCACCAATTTCCTCCTAGATCAACAAGACAATCATGGAGCATGCAAGGAGTATGAGATTTCATGTTCGGTTTCCTTTATATTTTTGGGAGGATATTGTAGATATTTTTGTTTACTTAAGAAATAGAGGGCCTTCAGGCTCTTTGGATGGTGGAATTCCATAGGAGGCATGGATAGGTAAAACGGTAAACTACTTATTTCTGAATACTTTTGGTTGTGAAGCATTTTTCCACATTGATAAAGAAAATATAAAAAATCTTGAGGAAAAATACAATAAGTGTACCTTTATTGGATATAGTATTAATGATTTTGGTTATCTCTTATGGGATTATGAAAATCATAAAATAATTAGGAGTAGAGATGTGTCATTCAATGAAAAGGTCGTGTACATAAATATTGTAGGAAAATAAAAAGGAAAAGGAAAACACAGAATACACAATGCTTGATGAAATCAAAGAAAATGAAATTATAGAAAAATAGGAGAAGCATGTACCTCAAACTCCTACAAGTGTTGTTAGAATATATACCAGGTTAAGTAGACCCCTAAACAATACTCTCCTTCATTATATTATTTATTGTTGACTGATTCTCGTGAACCAAAAAGTTATAAAGATGTAATGCAAGTAGACACAAAAAAGAAGTGGGAGAAAGACAGGAAAGAGTAAATGGATTCTTTGGTAAACAACCAGACTTGGGATTTGGTTAAGTTGCGTGTAGGAAAAATATCTTTGTAGAATAAATGGGTTTACATGTTGAAGGAAGAATATGGAGGAAAAAAGGAATACAATGCTAGACTTTTTGTAAGGGGATTTGCACAAAAGAAAGGTATAAATTTGGATGAAATATTTTCTCATGTTGTTAAAATGACTTCAATTAGGACTATTTTAAGTCTTGTGGTAGTATAAGATTTGTATCTTGAATAGTTAGATGTAAAAAAAACTTTGTCTATGGGGATTTGGAGGAAAAAAATTATATGCAGCAACCATGAGGGTATGAGGTCAAAGGAAAAGAGAATTTGGTATCTAGGTTGAAGAAGAGATTGTATGGACTAAATAAAGCTCCAAGGAAGTCGTATTTGAAGTTTGATAGGTCTATGATTGAACAATATTATAGTATATGTCATTTTGATCACTATGTTTATTTAAGAGGCTAGAAAATGGAATATTTTGTATCTTGATATTGTATGTAGATGACATGCTTGTTGCAGGGTCTAACATGTAGAATATAAATGTGCTAAAAAATGAATTATATAATTCATTTGCGATGAAGTATTTGGGTGCTACAAAGGAAATCCTTGGTATGAGAATAAGAAGAGACAAGAAAAAAAAAATTACATTTTCTCAGGGTGAGTACATAGAGAAGGTGTTGGAGAGTTTTAGAATGCAGAATGAAAAACCAATTAGTACACCTTTGGCCAACGATTTCAAATTAACCAAGGAAATATGTCCCAAGAAACAAGAAAAGATATAATACATGTAGACGATCCCTTATTCATCTGAAGTTGGTAGCTTGATGTATGCTATGGTGTGAACAAGATCAGATATTGCACATGCAATGGGAGTTTTGTGAAGGTATATGAGCAATGCATGTAAAGAACATTGGGACATAGCAGAGTGGATTCTCATGTATTTGAGAGGTATTGCTACTCATGTATTATGTTTTTGAGGTTTAGACATTGTTCTACATGGATATGTTGATTTAGATATGGCAGGTGATAATACATTTTCAACTAGTGAGGTTAAAGTTTTTGAAAGAAGGTTGTAACACATATGAAAAATGAAAAGGATATACTTCCTTAAACTATTGAAATTTAAAGAAAAATTCTAGTTAATCAATCCAACTAGAAATTAAATAATCTTTTCAACCTAGACTAAAAATCTTACACAGACAAAATATTAGGTTGCGAGGTGAAATGTGCCTTAAGAAAAGGCCCACACAATGATTCTGTTTTAATTGATGTAGGTTATTGGTTAAAGAAGAAATTCTAGTCACACAAGAACAAAACTCACTCATATATATTTAACTAATCAAGTATCTATTAGTGTCTCATAGGTAGAAGGATTAGGTTGTAGTGTCTTTAGCCTATTCCTTTGGGTGGATTAAATACTTGCAAGATTACTCCAATGACTCCTCAATCCTTACTCCCATCAACAAATTAGCTCAAAATGTTTAAGAATAAATAAAAACTTCATGAAAATGCTACAACAAATAAACTATTGTAACCGAAAATTAATACAATGAACACTAAACAGTGAATTAAAACGTATGAATAATGAACCATTAGCACAAGATAAATAGAATTATTACCATTTAAACAAAGAATTAGTAATGGGTATAAAATGTAGATATGTAAAGGAAAATGACAAGGAAATCAGAGAGTATATACAAACAATAAAATTACTGGAAATGTACATAGAAAACAATGGTGCACAAAATGAAGAACCGATCCAAGTGGATATCGATGGCTGCCCACCTATTCCACTTGATCAAACACCAATTTCCATTTCAGTATTTTTTTTCTAGTTTCTGGGTCCTAAACTTCCGAGGTTGTTTTGAGACCCTAAACAATGTTTTTTGGGCCCACCATAGCCACATTGTAGGCTTTAGCTAGAGTGTATAAATTTTTCTTCCAATGAGATATCATGTTCCTAAAACGAAGATCGTATGAAAACATTACAACCCTGGGAAGTTGATGTACCAACTTACCCCATCAAGGCCCACATAACTTTTAGCACTTCATCTCCTAGGGTTAGGTTTTTGGATTTTAAGGGTTTTCTCATTTATGATTTATGTTAGAAAGTCATTTGGAGCCTCATTGTAACTGGTTTCTTAATAATGAGAGTAGTCGATGCGTATCTTCTTATAGATAATCTACCACCATTCTAGCTAGATTGTCTGATTTTTCATTTTACATCCTTTTGTATTTCAGACAATCATTAGTAGAATATGATATTTACTGTATTATTGTGTTCCTTTCCATATATCTATGTAATTATTTGTTATATTTCTGCTTTCATATGGTTCCTAAAATAATCTATATCAATGGTATTAGAGCAGTCTCCTCCTTGTTGTCCTCAGTGCATGTACTCGATGAGGTCAGTGTATAGAGATTTGGGTCTTGAGCTTGTATCTTTTGAGGAAAATTTCTCTCGCATTCCCAAGAGATATTCCATGGAAGAATAAATAGGGACAACGGGACAAGATATCCTCTCAAACTGTTGGTCAGGGAATCCCTCGCATGACAGAGAAACAAGATGATGGATAATTTTGCCCAAATCCTTCGACAACTTCCAGTGACAACAGAGGCACCTTAAACCAAAAATCACTTTGAATATGCGATGCCCTTCAAGGTACAAGTTAACTTTGAGATTGCTTTATTTGAAGGCCATATATATGTTGATGATTTGGAAAAATGGTTAACTATGCCAGAGGGTTATTTCCCTATCTAAGATTTTTCCAACAATGAAAATATCACCTTCGCACTCTTTAAGGCCCTTCCCCATGTCACAGATTGGTGGAAGACTTACTATGAGAAACATTTTGAGGATCAGTTTGGAATTTTTGGGGACAGGATCCACTTGGGAGGATTTTTTTGATTCTTGCAAGGAACAATATTACCCTATTGGAAACTATGATGACCAGTAGATGAGATGGATGACATTGTGCAAGAGAGGGGCCAAACCATGCTATATTTTACAAATGATTTCCATACCTTGTGCACCAAGATGGGTATCAAAGACTCTTAGCGACAACTGTTCCTAAAATACCATGGGGCTCTTCACAGATACTATTAAGAACCAAATATCAATATAGCATAGAAAAACCTGAGAAAAAGTATTGAACGCCTTGAAAAAGAAATAATTTCAGATAATAAGCCTCTTCGAGGGGGAAACCTCCTTTTACCCCAATTAAATGTTCAAGTACAAGA
>JASDQU010391806.1:0-10976 GCA_032191745.1 Picea mariana | reverse complement strand
TGAATCACAATCATGGTATGCACTCATGGGTGCATATTCCTTGGTCACACATCCATTGGGAACACTTGTTGGGTGCACCCTTGTTGGGCACACTTGGACACCTTGGGAACACTTGTTGGGAATGAGACACTTTGGGAATGGAACCATTGTACTTTGGATGGTCAATGGACAAGTCATTAAAGGGGTAGTTGCACCAATGGGAAAAATTGAAGTTGGTTATGTGGGAACTTGGATCCACATAGGCTTGGAGGGGATTGCAAGTGAAATGCAAGCCTTGTATAAATAGTGGATGCCTCAAATATGTTAAGACATCATTCATTGATCATTCACTAAGAGTCAAAAGGATATTTATGAGTGTGCTAGGTTTTGGATTGGCATAGTAATGCATAATTGCATTGGCTAAGTGAGAAGCATAAGAAGACGGGACCTATAGGAGGAAGGCCTATAGTTGCTTCAACTGTTGGGAAGTAGGAAAAAGGAAAAATTGTCTTAGATGCATTATACTTATATTATAGTTGTCGGTATAAGGTTTCAGTTTGTAAGGTACTAGGTGTAATATAATATGCAGAAACAGGAATATTCGACATGTATCAATGGAACAACAAAATATTGAGAAGAGAAACACCAGAAATGATACCTTTATTCAAAGAAAGAAATGTTCACTTGCCTCTTCAAGGGGGGAATCTCTAGCCGAGAAGAACTCTATTAAAATAATTTTCAATACAAAACTTTTGATGCCTCCTACTCTTATGTATAATATTCTAAAGAAAAATCTAGAGGAATATCTTTCTAGAAGTGGAAGCTTCTATTAGGTATTCTTACATTGACTTGTTCACATTTATTAAATAGGCCTTATAAACTAATGTCATCCTTTATTACATGAAAAATATATTATTCTACCTATGTGAGCGATTAGGGAGGTTAGGTCCCTGATATTACCTCCCCCTTGAAAAATAGTTGTGTCCTTAAGGCTTGATATGAGGAAATTGTTGTAGAATTGTGGTGGGATCCTAGGTGGAATCTTCTGGAGTTGTATCTTTCCACTGCACTAACACTTCCTTAATGGTGCGCTAACAGAGAAGACACTTGTGTTGGTCCAAGATTGCTTGGGGATGAAACCAAATGGAATGTTCTTTATCGAACTTAGGGAGATAGTTTTGAGTTTTTCACTTATTTCCAATCACCTTCTTTAGGCATGAGACATGAAAAATAAAATGGAACTTAGAATCACTAGGTAGAACTAACTAGTAGGCCATAGGCCCCACTCGCTTGAGAATTGTATAAGGACCATAAAATTTGGGAGAAAGATTCTAAAAATGTTTAGATTTTAGTGAAGTCTGCGTATAACTTTTAAAACAAAGAAATTCATGTTCCCCTTCAAAAATTGACATTTAGAATGAACTTGATTGGCTTGTTGCTTCATGCGATTATGAGCCATCACCAAATTTTCTTTGAGGGTATGGAGAATGGCCTCGTGTACTGTAAGATTTTTTTCAACCTCCTAAACCTTCGAGAAACCTAGCATGTATGAGAGGACCGATGGTGGATTTTTTCGGTAGACTACATCAAAAGGAGTCATACAAGTAATTATACGGTAAGATGTGTTATACCACCATTCATCTAGGGATAACCATTGATCCCACTAATGTTCTCAGTCAGATGCAAAACACTGCAAATATGTTTCCAAACACTTGTTTACAATTTTATCTTGGTCATCAGTTTGGGGATGGTAGGTGGTATTGAGATGTAATTGGGTGCCCTGTAGCTTGAACAATTCTTTCCAAAACAAATTGGTGAATGTGGGATCCCTATCAGAGAAAATAGAATAAGGAATGCTATGAAGTTTGAGGATATTATCCATGAAAAAATGATCCACAGTGGATGTAGTGAAGGGATGTTGAAGAGTACATAAATGAGAATATTTTGAAATATGATTAACTACCACCATGATGACTGAATTATTGTCGGATTTAGGTACACCCACAATGAAATCCATAGAAATATCCTGCAAAATAGAAAGGGGAATTGGAAGTGGTTGGAGTGTGCCTAGTGATTTGATTGTTTATCCCTTGTTGTGTTGAAAAACATCACATTCATCCACAAAGGTGTGGACTTCCTATTTCATACCATCTCAGAAAAATAATGTTTGACCCTTTCATAGGTTTTGGTAAACCTAGAATGTTGAGATGTGGGTGAAGCATGGAACTCAAAAAGAACCGTGTATTTAAGTTGCAACTGTTTACTTAAATATAGATGGACTTTGTAGTGAAGCTCATTATTGTGCCAAGAGTACCATGGAGAAGCTAGAGAATGTTCTTGCAATTGTTGGATTAGGAGAGAAATTTTGGGGTCTCGCAGCCATTCCTAGAAAACAACTTGGAGCCAATCTAGTACAATGAAGGGAGGTAAAAGAGGGACCCTTCTTCTTCATACATTCGGGAAAGAGCATCAGCGACCACATTTTATTTTACCTTCTTGTAAATGATCTCATAATCATATCCAAATGGATTTGTTGCCCATTTTTGTTCCTCTAGGGATGAAATTATTTGTTCCAGAAACCACTTGAGACTCAGGTGATCATTTTTAATGTGGAAGTGTTTCCTCAATAGATAAGGATGCTAGAGATCCACGACATTCATAATAGCCAACATTTTGTTTTCATAGATTGATTGTCCCAAATGTTTTTCTGAAATTTTTTTTCTAGTGAATTCCAAAGGCATACCATCTTGCATGAAGACTACCCCAATTCCTTGTCTTGAAGCATCACATTACAATACAAAAGTCTTGGTGAAGTCTAGAAGTTCTAGGATAGGAATTGTGCACATAGCCTCTTTCAAGGCGTGGAAATATTGATCAAATGTTGGATTCCAAGTGAAGGCATTATTTGTAAGCAGAGCAGTGAGAGGTGCTACAATTTTGGCATAATTCTTAACAAAGTTGTGATAATAGCCTGTTAAACCCAGAAAACCACATAAGATCTTAAGAGTTTTAGGGTGAGGTCAATATTTCATAGCTTCAAATTTCTTAGGATCCACCCTTACACCATCCTTGCCAATAATATGACCCAGGTACTCCACTTATGAGTCTCCAAAGGCACATTTATATTGTTTGAGGAAAATTTGGTGCTGAGAGAGTAGATGGAGAGTTTGATCCACATGGGAGAGATGGGATATCCAAGTTTTAATATAGATCAGAATATCATCAAAGAAAAATAATACAAAATTATGGATAAAAGGATGGAATACATGATTCATGAGACTTTGGAAAGTTCATGGGGCATTACACAAGCCAAATGACATGACTAAGAACTCATAGTGACCCTCATGAGTTCTAAAGGTAGTCTTTGAAATGTCTTCTTCTTTCATACATATCTGGTGGTATCCAGAATGGATATCAAGCTTGGTAAATTATTTAGCAACTCAATTCATCCAAGAGATCATCTATGACAGGAATGGGAAAGTTTTCTTTGATGGTGAGTTTATTGAGGGCACGAAATTCTGGATGCATGCACCAAGTACCTTCTTTCTTGAGTACCATGACCACAAGAGAAGAATAGGAGCTTGTACTAGGACAGATAACACCTGCTTCAAGCAATTATTGAATGATTTTCTCAATTTCATTATTCTAGGAAAAGGGATGATGATAAGGGATAACATTGGGAGGAAGACTACCCGGGACAAGAATGAAATGATCATGAACACCATGGGAAGGGGGAAGTCCCTGGGGAGTGGAAAAAATAGCTTGGTGTTTAGATATGATAGATTGGAGGTCAGGATTCATGGAGGGTGTCTCAACTGCTTGAATGGAATGGAGTTGGGAAATAATACCCGAATTACCTTTTTTGAGAAGCTTTTCCATTCAATGAGAATTGATGATCTCAGGGGAGCTTGTTGTGATTCCTTGGAACTGATATTGTTGTCCTTCCTGTTGGAATTATATAGTTAATTCCTTAAAATAAAATTATGGTTGCTTCCACGGTCAACAATGATGATGAATTTATTATGATTGATATATCCAATTAGCTTGAGGGTTTGGGGAAAAGGGAAGCCAGTGAGGGCATGTAGTGAAATCAATAGTTCAACTTCTAGTGGGTCAACATGCAGAGTAGTAGCATATAAAGGGGGTATCTCTGCAATAAGGGGAAATTCAGATTCCTCTCTAGAAACATCCTCTGAAATGGCCATAAAACGCTTTTTATCCTTACACTTGTGCCTAGGAAAATATTTTTCATCACAATTATAGCAAAGAACAATGAGTTGGCATCCATCCATTTATGCCTAAGTTAATTTCTGGACCTTGAGAGGAGTGGAAAGCGGGGGAGGATTGGTTGGTCGAGGGAGAGGAATAAAAGAGGGTCTTTTCTTCTAGGAAAAAACAACGTGATGTCCTTCTTTGGTACATTTAGTAGCTTCCAACCAAGTCTGAGGGTGATCCATGAGGACCTAGGCTCAGATTTCATCATTTAGGCCACTGATAAAGTATTCTCGGGAGAAGGCATCTATCATGCCCTCCATTTTGAACACCAAGTGCTCAAAGAAAGTTATAAATTCTTCCACTATGCCTGATTGTTTCAACTTGGTCAAGTGGCCTAAATAGTGGGTTTCAATGTCAAAGCATACATAGAACTCTGCAACAAATTAGGTCCATGCAATATACCTCTAGCATGCATTTTTATGCGATTTCCACTATTTATAGCGTTCAAGATCTAAATATATAATAACATAACAATTTTTCTCCAACTCATCAATAATACCATGCAAAGAAAAATAACGCTCCATTTGAGTGACCCAACCCATGGGATTTGAGCCATCAAATTTATTGACCTCAACTCTGGGAAGACGAGGGTCACGATGAAAGGAGTTGGATTGAAAGACCATATAATGGGAGGAGTTAGCACCATATAAGTGAGATGGTTGTTTCAAGGAGGAAGGGCCCTAGGAGTGGTTCAAAAACTGGTTGACAACATATTTGAGGGTGTCAAATTTTCCCATGAATTTGGCATCCATGGCGTAAAAAAAATTCTATACTTGGTCCTGGAATTGTGAAAATATGGAATTGATGGAAGAAATATCAAAAAGCACGTGCTGGATTTTCTCCTTGTTCTAGTTGATGGCCGCTTGCAGGTCTTGGTTGTGAGTGTTGGCCATTTGGATAGGAGGGGTTCCTGTAAGGGGAAATAGGTGGGTTGGACCATAGAAAAGAAAGTCTTATAACTGATATGTACCATGGAAATTGGGGATAAAATAGGAATACAATAGGATATGTTGCAAATAAGGGTGAAACTGGGAAGCGGGTTGGGTCCATTGAAAAAAAAAAAGGCTTTAAAACAAGAGGTAACAGTGTCGTCTCGGTGAGGAGAGGAATCCAATGGGATAGGTCCCAGATAAGGGTGTCAACAAGACCACTATACTCTTTTTTTTTTCTTTTTTTTTAACTCATGTGGAGTTATACTCTAATATGAACAATATTGCAATGGAGAAATTCTCAATTTCTTAACAGGAAGAAATGTGTAGTAATTTCACAACCAAAATGCAGGAGGCAAGGTTTCACGACAATAGATCTTGTATGTTCCTTGTTTGTTATATTTTTGTCCCAAGGGTTAGGTTTTTTCAAGGTTCCTACAGACAAGGTTTTTCACTATTGTTGGGCTCTAAAGATGTCCTAAAAACAACCTTAGTTTAACATTAATTTATCAACCCAAGGATTCATCTTTTCTTTCAAGAATATCGGCAAAGTCTATGCAGATAGTTATAAAGGTCAAAATCGTGTAGCTAAAGAAAATATGAGTTTATCAATAATCCAATTCCTCACACATTCATTCTAAAAATAGGAATTCACTTAACAGAATTGTAATCTAATCTAAAACATGCTTGTGAATTAAAGGCATTAACCAAATTGTTGAATTCATCTAGCTAAGAAACAGGAATTGAATCTATAGAAATGCTTAATAAACCGATCTATCAATGATTGTTTAACCTGTTGGAAAGAATAGATAAGTACTGTAAAATTAAGAAGGAACGACAAATGTAACTTTAAGCGAAAGGGACAGAAAATGCTAATTTAAGAGAAAGTAACAGAAAATGCTAATTTAAGCGAAAGGAACAGCAAATGCAAACTTAATAAAAGGGGCAGTGTACACAAAAATGAGAGGAACTTCCGATCAACAAACTACAGCAATGAGAAATGCAACAGCAATCGATAGCATTCAAATGAAACACTTATCCTTTGTAATCAAATAGCATAACTAATTTATGAAAACATCAACACACTCACGCATTTATCTTTAACTGTTGCAAAGAGATTTAAATCACATAATTGAAATCAAATTCATACGATTACATATTGAGACGGTAAGTCCTTCCGACTGGGCCCACGGTCTTTAGAAGTACTACTGCTAGAAACTCAGTATGCAAAGATAGTAAAAACGCTCAAATCTTCTATTAATTCCATAACTTGTACAACATTTACAATAGACTGTCTAGACAGAGCAATTCAGAAATCCGAATGCTTGGATAAATTTCTTCTCTCTCTCTCTACGATTCATTACTCTATATATATTACAATGATATGGTAAATTAAGCTATCTTGAGGATAGAGAGATCCTCAGGATTGCTTTTACTATTTATAAAGATTACAAAATAGAGAATCAATCTTCCTCAAAACTGCTTTGCACATGATTCCCTTGACCTCCAATAATCTGTGCATCTTCATAATCTTTGAGTTTAACCATATTTGTCTATTCCTACAATAAAATCAAACAATTCAAACCGAAATTCAGAAATTATCTAATATTACTTAATAACATTTCTAGAAGACTTTTTAATCATTTTATTTCCTAATTATCTCTAATTAATAGAAAATTCAATCAAGGTTATATCATAAACCATGGTGATAAGGAAGACATTTGTACCTTTTTCTTGACTCAACATATCCCCCATCTTACCTTCTTGCACGTCCTCATGCAAGTTGAGATCTTACATGTAAAGTGGTGATGCTATAAGGAGGAGAGGTTGTTTCACTAGGTTTCCTGAACCCATTCTTACTTATGAGTTCTTCAAAATCATCTTCTTCTCTCTTCCTATCAATTTGATAATCCCTCTGGTAACCCTTTGGAGGAAACAAAATAATAGGATGACTATATCTGCACCCAATCCAGGTAGGTCCTTCATCTTGGATCATTCTGGTATACCTTTCCACCCTGAAGTTGGTTGCATGAAATTTTTTGAAGCCAAAGGGTTCCCTACTCTTGACTTCATTTGGGGAGGCATCCCATCTTAGTTGGGAAGAAGCAAGAGCTTATTCTTTGAGCCCCCTAAAATATGGTAGACCTAAACATGTAACTTGTCGGTGAATAGGAGAAAAAGAGTCTACAACCCCTTCCATATTCATGAATGTTCTGTGTTGCATGATGACTATGAAGGATTTGGGAGGTTCCCCTCTGATCCAGAGGTCTAGCCCAGTCTCCCTTTTCATGAAGGTCTTGTGTGATTTATCCCACCTGGTTTGGTTTTTGGTAAAAGAAAAGAATGCTTGGAACTGTATGTCCCCAATAAAAGGACTAGGGTTCTCTTTTCTGTTTTATTCCAAGATAAATTTGTGGAGGTATAGCTCATACAAAAAGTATTGAACTTTTTCTTCTTGTTCTCTAAAGAATGAAACAAACTTAGAAACGGTGGTGAACTTAATTGGTTTACCTTCTCTAATATATTTTACCCTTAGCAACAAATAATGCTCCAATAAAAACAAGGTGTAATTAGTAGCATGAGCCCTGCAATATACTGCATCAATATAGACAAAGAAAATTTCTTTGATTTGATCCAAAGCTTTTTTTAACTGACCCTGTACTTTCTTCACCTTCCCTTGAGCTCTTAACTCAGCAAAAGTCTTGTTTTTTGTTGCTGACATGGATTTAAGTTGTTTGACAACTTCTTTATGATCTTCCATGGTTACCATCTCACTCTTGGACTGAGTGAGGGTTTGTTGGGTTTGCACCAGCTCTTCCTCCAACCTACTAATAATAGCATCATGTTCAGGGGACTCAAATGCTTCATCAGTCTGAACAGATGTCTCTTCTATAGCTGGGGCATCTATCTGGGTCTCTACATCAATTTTCTTTGTAGGAAGCACTTCCTCAGTTTGGGCAGCTGGAATCTCTGTTTGAGTTTCCGTTTCATGTGTTTCCAAAGGAATCACTTCTTCATTATGAATAGATTCTTCTTATGTTGTTGAAATCTTTGTTTTTGCTCCCATCTCTGTTGTTTCTTTAGGGTCATGTAGCTCTATCTATGTTCCAACAGTACTTGTATGGATTGTCCTCCTAAGAAGTGGGTTCCTTCCCTGTGTTCTAGGCCTTTTGGATTTCTTTCTTTCATAGGCCTTATCAGCTTGCTCCAATTGTTTCCTTAATTCTTTAATTATTTCCTTGAGTCTACCAACTTTTTGATTTAGTACTTCAATTTTTTTAACCCTTCTCCTCAACAGCTTGTTTTCCTGTTTCAATTTTTTGACTTTATTGAGGCCTTTGCCTATTGTTTTCTATTTATGGGGGATGTTAGCGTTTTCCTCACCTTGATTAGCCAATGATTGTTCCTTTGTTTATTTTTTTTGTTATGTCTTTTCTACAGGGTTGTTTACCTCAGTGTGAGGTTATGGATGTTCTGTATCTTCGGGGAATGGCATCTCTATGTCAAGGAGGTCCAAGGTAGGGTTTGAAGAGGTAGTTGGCGCTTTGTGTTCTTCAGACCTGCTTGTGTCTTTGGTGACTGATGTCTCTAAGTCTCATAATACTTGAGCCATCTCTACCTCATAAATTTTGAAGAACTGTTATGTAAGGCTTTCAAGTGATGGTTGTGTATTTCCCTGAGTGTTTTCCTGTAAAGTTTGTTCTGTCTGTTCAATTTCCTGAGTATTTTCCTGTAAAGTTTGTTCTGTTTGTTCAATTTCCTGTGTATTTTCTAGTGAGGGTTGTTCTGTCTATATAGCTTCCTGGGTTTCTTTAGATTGTTCTATCCTTTTACTTATTCTTCTCTTCTCAGTGGGGGTTTTAGGAACAACACTTGTTATTTTTCTTTTCTTCTTTGATGTTTCTTCATGTGTGGTCTAAATTTATGCCAGCTGGATGGGGTATGCCTCAATTTCAAGCTGGGATAATGGGACTTCCATTTGAGCACTATCTCCTCCTTCCCGGGTTGTCTCAATTCCCTGTGGGGGGTTTTCATGGTGTAATTTGGGTTGTTCCATTTGTAGAGGCCTATCGGCCTCGATTATATCACCCCAATTTATTTGTGCTTAGATTAGGGCCATGTTTACTATCATCTTTACTAGTCCATGGTGACTAATTATAGTGACAGGATCTTTAGCTTTCTAAGTTCTTGCAGCAACTTCATGTAACATGGCATTTAGAAAAAATGGTAAATTGATTACTAACCTCTGTTTGACTACTTCTAACAAGTTGAGGTGTCACGTATGCACCACATCGTACCTCCCATTAGAGGTGATATACATTTTTATTACTCATGCCATCTCCCTCCATGGCTCATTGAGAGCAATGGGGTTGAGTCCCTTCCCTTTTTTATCGAGTTCTTATCCAGGTTCTATGAAAAATTCCACAGCCTCCTTGAGCATTGTATACTTCTCGGTCCACTGTATGCCTCTGTTGGGGAGGCCTATAACCCTTGCTATAATTTCCTCAATGACCGGAATTTGTATGTCTCGGACCATGGAGACTCCTCCATGCAAGTTCTGGAAAAATGCAATTGTGATATTTGTGTCATATCCTTGCAACCTATTGAAGTACTCTGTCCACCCCAGACAATGTAAAATTTCTCTTGCCTACTCGGTTACCTATAGTAATGTGGGCTCTCGACGTACACTTCGACCACCCATGTTTTATGTGAGCAGATGAGGATGACTATCGTTCCTTGTTGCAGCTTAGTTCAACCATCTTTGGAAGCAATATTACTAGAAATAGAAAATATCATAGAACAGCAAGTGTATAAAAATGTGATTTTTCTCACTTATTACAATCATTATGATCTATCAGTAAATGTGCAGAATATCTGCCCCCTCACAAATGGAAAGGTCGACCTCAACCGTCAAAATGTACCAGTGTAATTATGGCAGGTATTTCAGGTGAGGTGTGATTACTATGTCATCATTGTCGCTAGGAAAAAAAATCATTAATAACTTTCAAAAAAAACTTTAATGGTAATTATGAACAATCATCACTTTGTGTGGGAAATTCGAATTGACATACTTATGTTCAAAAAATGTTTAAGGAAAAAGATTATGAATAATTTTTAAATTTGTTCACATATTTTAGAAATGTTCCACATATAATAATGTTGTAACTCTCCCTTGTTATTGGATATAATTGGAATGACATCCTCATTTTTAGGAAAGTAAATCTAGGTACACACAAAAAACTTGGCGTATTAAAGATAAACTCTGATACCACAGGCAGAGCCACTGCTGCCAACAGTCGTCCATAGCCTTGACAGGGTTTCCTTTTAACCCATAGATGAGCTTGTATCCTCAATAAATAGTTTGAATTGTATTTTCCCAAAAATACCACTATCCTGGTTTGGTAGCTAGATAACAATAATTCCACTCACTAGATCGTAACCTAAGTGAACAAGACAACTCATGATGAGACCTCTTGTCCTTTGACGAAAAAAGAGCCAAAGGCCATTGCCCTGGTGTGGTAGTCATAGTGGTAATGTCACTTATGTTATTATCTTATGATTGTGGTAGGTTGGCTCATGATGAGACCCCCTATCCTTTGTGGGAGAAGTTTATTACTTAAATTTTTAAATTTTTTTTTTGTTTCCATCGGTTTTTTTTTATTTATTTATTTTTATTTTTATTTTTTTTATAGGCTCTATTAAGTGAGGCTCATCTACTCCTTAAGAGTAAGGGATGGCATAAGAAGTGTAATAATTCCAAGTAAAATGTGCTTTAGACTCCTTATTATGATA
>JASDQU010391803.1:0-11050 GCA_032191745.1 Picea mariana | reverse complement strand
GCCTGAGAAGAAACCGAGCGAGTATGAATGAATGGAGTATTCGGGCTTTCTATTCGGATTCACATTTACAGAAATATTTTCACCTCTTAAACCTGGGGTTGAACGAATGGAAGTATCGTTAGGGATTTAAGGAAAGGAAGTATGTTTTTTTTTTGTCACATAAAATTTTTCTTTATATTTATATTAAATATAAATGGTTAATAACAAGTTTTTTCAGCATCATATGCCTTTTACCTCCTTCAATAATTGACTTCTCCCAACAGCAGATACTAGACTATATTCCCCCAGCTATATATTCTAATACAAAATACATAGACCAGTGAGGAGTGAAATACATATTTCCACAAAAAATTACAACAAAAGGACTCTCCCAAAAAACATAGCACTAAGGATCTCTACGAATCTCCAAGACTTCTAGAATAGATTTAGGAACATATTAGGACCCTCATGGCCCTCTTCACAAAGATAGTAAGCAATTATCCCCGGTTTCTTTTTGAGGGCATGTTTAGAAAGACTATCCGCTTCTTTGTTTGTTTCTCTGAAAACATGAGCAAAATAGATTTTCCTGAAGCGCTTGATAAGCTCTGTAATCATGTCCTTCCAACAATCCAGAGTAACCACCTGTAATTGACCATTACCCTGCAACCATTCTATAACACTTTTTTAATCTCCATGGACGAGTAAGTCTAGGATAGAAAGCCGAAAAGCCAATGTGAGTAAAGCCCATACCCCCAGAAGCTCCGCTCTAGTATTTGTGCCAAGTCCACAGTTGAATGTCCATTTATAAAATCGGTGTTCGTTGACCCTTATCACTCCGCCAGCCCCACTATTTTGTCCATTTTGTTGTGCAGCCCCATCAAACCACCCTATAATACCTCGGCCAACTGATATACAAGGATGTACTCTCGGCAAAGGAGCTTTCAATTGTTTTTTGTAATCACCCACTGTGGCTAAAGTTTTAAAGACCACCTTCTATATAGATGGAATTCCTTCTTCAAAGAGTGATTCCTTTCCAACCATATGTACCAACATATAAAAGCCGACATAGAAGGATACGAACTATTTTGTGCCTTCTGGTTTTTAAAGCAATCTACAACAGATGTACCAATCCACCCAGAAATGTGTATAAGAGTTGTTTTAATCATATCCCAAACTACGATCATGAAAGGACATTCAACGAACAAATCTAAAACATTCTCCTTATTGTTCTTGCAAAGATAGCAGAGGCCAAGACCGTTGTGACCTCTATGTTGTAAATTCTCCCAAGTGAGAATTTTATTCTCGACAACTAGCCATATAAAGAGCTTGATTTTCAAAGGGCAATCCCAAGACCAAAGAGTCTTCCTCCATCCTCCAATAGAAAATTTCCAATACTTAGCTTCAGTGGCCTCACAAACGTTTTTAACTGAAATCTGGCCAGATAAATTGCCTCCCATCCATTTTAGTTCATCCAGCCTGGCTTGCAACTGAACTCCAGAGTTAATTAAAGTGCATCTGAAAGACTTCCATTTTAGTGCTATTTGTCCCTCCAATTCCAATTCCTCACTTGTAACCCAATTTGAACAAATCATACCAGGTCAAGGCTCACAACTAGCCTGATATAAATATAAAACCCTTCTCTGATTGAGGATTGAAATCAAATCATCAGACAGGATGGTTGCTTCCCCCATGCCCAGAATATGATCTTTACCAATAAGAATAGACTCTCTCGTACTTGGACTCCATGTTATCTAGTGCAAAAGGATATGCAAGGATTTGAGAAGATTTCTCCACGTCTGCAAACCTTTTGCCCCCACAATTGTATATGATCTCAACCATCTCACTATTGATCCAAAAGGATAGTATTTGTCTTTGATGTCACGGTGCCATAAGCCCTCTTTCATCAACACCCTCCACAGAGTATTCATCGTCAAGGCTCTACAAAAGTTGTAAATGTTTCTTAGTCCCCATCCCCCGAAATTTTTTGGTCTAGCTAAGAACTACCAGCTACATAGGTGATAACACTTCTTTTGTTTGCTCCCCAACCAGAGAAAAGAGAAGACCACTTGACGTATTCTATTTAGCACAGATGACGGGATATGTTCCATCACCATCCAGTAGATTGGTTGGCTCTCAAGCACAACCTTAATTAGAACGTATCGACCGCCAATAGAAAGCCATCTATTGCACCAATGGTTTATCTGCTTCTAAAATTTTGCTATGAGCCAGTACCAATCCTCCCCCTTATAGCTGTCAAGTTTTAGAAAGTAAACAAGATACCTGAAACCATCATTTAGTTCAGTAAAATTATAAAGAAAGGATTCTTTTAAAATATCAAGAAAATTTTGTTGTACTTTGAAATGGAGAAAAGATGTCTTCTGAATATTGATCAACAGTCCTGTAGCACTACAAAAAGAAGTCAGAATCCTATTTATCTCCTGCCATTCATTAAAAGAGGCTTTCGACATAATGAGAATATCATCAACGGAGAGAAGATGTAGGATCCTATTTGATCTTGAAACTTTAATTCCAGTCAGTTTTCCTTCAGCTTCACCTCTTTTTAGTGCCAAGCTCAACCCTTCCATCACCAGAATGAACAACAATGGCGACAAAGGACACCCTTGTCTTAGCCCTCTTCCGCTTTGGAAGAAATCCGTCGTCTCTCCATTAATCAAATGGTGAAAGCTGTTGTTGAGACGCAACCTATGATTCACTTAGTTGTAGGCAATCCAAACCCGCATTAGAGAAGTGTTAAACGAAGAAAGTCCCATCTTGTGCAATTGTAAGCTTTATTTAAGTCAATCTCAAAGCTTGAAGTTTTTTAGCTTTTATACTATGAAGGCATTCATGTGCAGTTCCTATGGCGTCTAGAATCTGCCTCCCTTTTAAGAAGCCCAATTGCTCCTCTGACAGTGTATGGGACAAAATCAGGGATGATTTTAGGGGCTAAATTTCGCTCGTGGGCTAATTTTCCATGGTTTTTCCAAAAATGAGATTCGTTATTTTAAAAATGATTTGCCCAAATTCTATAGGATAAAATTATTTTACCTTAAAAATTGCCAAAATTTTATAAAAACTATATAAAATCCTTAGAAATTTGAATATTTTTACAAAAATATCGCCAATCATTTATTGTTGGCATATGAAGGATTAGTAACATTCGCCAAGGTTTCTACATTTTAAAATAAATTTCCATCCTTAAAATCATCCCTGGACAAAATAGGTTTGATCCTTTTTGCAATTATTTTTGTTATAATCTTATAACATAGGTTACAAGGCAATCGGCTGGAAATCCCTGAAAGATGAAGGATCGTTGACTTTTGGAATAAAAGAAATAAAATTCGAGTTCAAGGATATGATAACCTCTCCACTTAACCTGGATTCCTCAACTGCCTCAAGCAGATCCTTCTCAACCATATCAAAGAAGTGTAAAAAGAAATCTACAATCCACCCATTAGGTCCTGGACTTTTGTCCTTAGTGAATCCCTTTAAGACTTCTAGAACTTCCTCACTGGTGCAAGGGTTCTCAAGTATTTGAAGTTCTTCTTCGAATACCATTCTTGGGAAATGTCTTACCGTCGCGATCTGTTCCCCAATGGTATTTTGCCCAGTATCTTGGTAGAAAGAACTAAAATATCTCTGTGCTTCATCCTTTATAGCCTCCTGACCATAGTGAACCTGACCAGACTCATCCTTTATTTCCCATAAATGTTTCTTATTTCTTCTGTGACTAGCAAAATGGTGGAAAATTTTTGTATTTTTGTCCCCACATTGAATCCAAGTAGCCCTACTTTTTAGACGTCACCGTTCCTCCTCTGCCATAAGTAAAATTTTCCTTTCAGCCTCAAGTGATTTCAGTCATGGATCAAATTCAAAATTGAGAACACCATTTAATTTTTTCTTGTAGAGAAACGCTAACTCCAATTCAATGTTTTCATAAGCTTGTTGTTCCTTTATTTTCCTTTCAATAATCCATGCCTTCACTCGGGCTTTTAGCATATTCAACTTCCTAACAAGTCTCCTTTGTGATCCCTCCTCCTCATGAGCCTGTTGAGTGGTCCACACCTTCCGAACCATAGTAGTAAAAGACTCTTCTCGCAAACAGGCTGGATTGAATTTGAACGGATGAGCAACTGACAAGTATCTCGTGTCCAGTTGGAACAAAACAGGTGCATGATCAGAAATGAAGGGATATTCCACCCACGATTGATATTTGGTTGATGCATGTAGGGTATCATCTGATGAAAACACTCTATCTAATCTTTTTTGAATTTCGTCCACACCACTTCTACCATTTCGCCATGTTGGTACCACCTCCGCAGGCAGAATATCAACAAGATGGTTTTTAAAAAAAATCTCTTTAAAAAAATCCGCCAGTGGATCTGATAAAGCCGAAGATCCCCACACCTCTTCTGTACTAGTCCTAAAGTTCAGATCCCCTGCTAGAAATAGATCACCCTGTGCTAATAGTCCCGTTGCATCCACCTTTTCCCAAAACTGTTGCGTCCAGAGCACGGTCCATAAACATTTAAAAAGGAAATCCTTCTTTTATCAGATAATCAATAACCTATCAATAAAATCCCACCACAACTTATAAAAGGATTTAATACAAAATTGTTTGGGTCCCATGACACCAGAAGTCCACCTAACTTCCCTACTGAACTGATAGCACAGATAATCTAGTTAGGACATAAAACATTCATGAAATGTCTAGCCTTATCCTCAACGATCATAATCTCTTGGAGAAAAGTAATATCTGGCTTGGTTTTGGAGAGGATTCTTTGCATGGAGGGAAATTTTAGGGGGCCTCCCACCCCTTTGATATTCAAGGATAGGAGGATCATGATTTATGTCTTGCTAGGGCTTTCATGCCTCTAAGAGACCCCAAATCGAGAATAGATGTTAAATGTCGATCAACAAAGGTAAGATTAATCCCCAACTTCTTGCGTGCACTCCTGGTTGTAATGGGAGAGATCTCCAAACCCAGTCCCCATGCCCAAGCTAAGTTCTTCCCTGATCCTTCCCCTAAACTTGTAGTCGCCCCTACTGCTCCACATTCCGCCTCTCTTTGTATGGCTTCCAAACCCAAGAAGGTCGGTAAGGGTAAAGGACTAGTGGCCTCCCTATAGGACGAGACCAGTGATGTTATCACATTTTCCAGAGCGTGTTCAACCAAAGGAGGATTGAAAGTCTACGGTTCCAAACTGGGCCTTCCCACAGTGGACGCCAAGGAAGGTTCTTCAGGTATGGAATCATTTGTAAAAGTAGTCTCCAGGATTAACGTAGACCTATCAATTTTGGGGATCGTTCCAACAGGGTCTGTTATACCCGAGGTTCCCAAGTGCAGTTTTTGAGTGGGGACATAGTTTGACGGGAAAGTACTATCCAGAAGATCACATTCCAACAAAGATAAAGAAAAATACAAAGCTAGACAGTAAGTCTTAAGCTTGCCTACGAAGGTGTCGACAATAGGACCATGACTATCTTCAACGCTCCTATCTACTAGTACGCCCAACTCTGTCGAGCCATCTTCGCTCATGTAAAAATCCTTTGTAATAGCTTCCATGGAATCCATAGAGTCTGAAACCCCGGTCATTTTCTGGAAATCTTTGCGCAGGTGACCAATCCGTCTGCAAAGAGAGAAACATAATGGTATACCCATGTAATCCAGTCTTTGAACAGTTAATTGCCCTCGCTAGTCTATTTCAAGCGTTTCCATGAGACCCGCATGGATATCTAGCTCTACAAGGACCCTTGTCATTATCTTATCCTTTGATTGCAATGCAGCTTCATCAACCCTTATGAAGCGTCCCAGTAGGTTCCCAATCGCCTCCATGGCTTTTTTATTCCAAAGTTGGAGTAGGAGGCTGGGTAGTAAAACCCAGACATGGCAGAAACTAAAATATTCGGTAGCCGAGTCAAAACGAGTATGCCACCGCTTCAGCATAATGCTCCCGCCCTCAAAATCCCATAATCTTTCAAGGATGAAAGTGGAGTCCTCGAGATTCTTGAACACCAAACCGAACCAACTACGCGGAAGAGTCAATAACTATGGTGCATAACCAATAAGTGGAGCCCATCTATTCTGCATCCACTCGTTGAAGGGTAGTTTGCTCCGAGCCCTATACGCAAACCTCCCTACCAGAGTACATAGGGAAAGTTTACAAGACTCCTCTAACCCCACATCCACATCCATAATCAAATGGTGCTTCGTCTTCGTTGGCTTCCATACATGAGCACTCCTCTTGTGAAAACCCTCCTTAACATGAAGACTACCCCTTAGAGTATTCTCAGACTGTAATCCGTCCTGCGCGCGCTTCACCTCTACCTTAGATCCTGCTACCAGGTGAACTAAACCTTGTCCACTACCCCCAACAATATAGCACGTAGTATCCTCGCAACCCAAGCCAGTTGCAGGCCGGCTCTGAAAATGCTCAGGACAACCACATAGAAATGGCGAAAAGTTAACCCCTGAGTTTTGTTGAGTAGTAATGTTCGGTATAGAGTCCGCTGGAGGAGTAAGGTGATCATAAAGACCGCACCCATCGCAATTAGTTTTGCAGAGCTCATCCACCGAGGTGAAAAGACCCTCCCGCTCCCAAACCTCCTCGTCAGCCACACCCATGAGTGCGCTGACCTCATAAGCCATTCTGAAATTCCTCCAACCTTCTAAAACCTGCTAGCACACATAAAACGTCGTTTCATGACTGATGGGCCAGGCCCCATGATTGATGCCGAAATAAAGATAGAAAAGTATCATATGGTCAGTTATTAAGGACTCGTCAAATCCAGGGTTGTCACCCGGTAGGAAAGCAAAAAGAGCTAGCTAGAGAGAAACGACAAAGACACCAAGATTACTAGGTATGAAGTGTGATATGTTATTACCAATTGTGTGTAAATCAATATTGAAATAACATTAGTTGGTGATATGTTGTTACCAATTATGTGTAAATCAATATTAGGTAACGTTAATTCAGTTTATGGTGTTTTGGAATTGTGTTTATGATTATAATTTTTTTTTTTTTAAATCAAAATTATTATGTTATTTAATAATATTTATATTTATATTTTATATATTATATATTAATTTTAAAATATTTTAAAATAATTTTATTTTTAATTTTTATAATATATATTTTTTAAATTTTTAAATAAGATTTAATAAATTTTGGTTTTTGTTATTTGTGTTTTTATTAGTTGAGATAAGCGATTAAATAATCTTGTTTTAAGTGTTCCAATTGAATTTCATTTAGTGGTATGAAGTATTGTTTATTCGTATTATTAAGCATAAAATTAAGAATGCTTTTCATAACTTTTTATTTTATTTTTTTCAATTGTGGGTGAAGCAATGTTTCCAAACATGTAAAATCCCATGCTCACATGGTCTAATAATTTAGTATCATTATAGATATTGTTACTATTAGTTATTAAAATATTATTAAAATATGATGATATTGTTTTGATCAGTTAAGTGATTTCAATTGGTATGGGATGCCAACTTAAGTTATTTATAGGTTTGAAGGTATTTGACAATGGCATAGTTAAGTGATTTCAATTGGTATGGGATGTCAACTTAAGTTATTTATAGGTGTGAAGGTATTTGGCAATGGCATAGTTAAGTGATTTCAATTGGTATGGGATGTCAACAAAAGTTATTTATAGGTGTGAAGGTATTTGTGAATGGCATAACTTTGTGGAATAAACTATGTTGATTGTTTTTATGGGATTTGCCTTATGAAACTTATACAACTTTATTGTTTTTATGAGATTTGCCTTATGAAATTTATACAACTTTGATATTATGAATAAATTGTTAAGATTTTGTATTGGGTTATCATGACATTTTAAATTATTTAAATAATAAATATTTATTTGAAGTTGAAATAAATAATTGTTTCAAAATTCATAATTAATATAATAATTTCAATTTTCCTTTATAGAAGCAAGGTAATGTAAAAAAAAGGTAAAATAGGATAATGAATAATTAATTTGAGTATTGTATTTAATTGGTTGAAACAATAATAAAAACATTAATTATGTGTTAGGGATCTAACCTCCCTAACCTCTCACATAGGTAGAATAATATATTTTCCATGTAATAAAGATCAACATTAGTTAATAAGGCCTATTTAATAATGTGAGTAAGTCTAATGTAAGAAGACTTAATAGAAGCTTCCACTTCTAGAAAGATATTCCTCTAGAATGTTCTTTAGAAGATATAATGAGTATAAATAGGAGTAGAAGGCATGATAAAGTTTTGTCTTGAAAATTATTGTAATAGAGCTCTGCTCTATTGGAGGTTTCCCTCTTGAAGAGGCAAGTGAACTTGACTTTCTATCAATAAAGGTATCATTGTTGGTGTTGTTACTCTTTATATTTTGTTTTTCTGTTGGTATTTGTTGTAATATTTTTGTTTATGCTTATAATAATACATCTGGTACCTTACAAGTGGTAATAGAGCACTTTCCTCTGCAAAAATTGTGATAATTTTTTTTTTCAGGGTAGAGACGTGCATTATCGATGTCTTTAAAGCACATAGATATGTCATTCATTGGGTAAAAACCACGACCGGGGAAGACTACATGCAGAAAATACAGATAGTTTCATGGGGTTACTTGAAACAAATGTTTCACCTTGTTGGAAACCTCTGTAACCCTTGTTGGTACCCCTTCAAGTAGTAACACATCAKACATAACCTATAGACAACTAYYAGTCCCACGTACAGTYAGGTATATCAAGAGTCCCCTAGGTCTCCTAAAACCATCTYTAAATCCGTCGATYGGTCCCATGACTGCTATAGTGACAYCGAGAACAACACTCGAGAAGATACTCTCTAGTACCTGGGTAATCGGGTAGTATGGCTAAGGGTACAATCGAGCCTCCTTAGTTGGTGCCCTGAGATATTGGGTCGAATACTATTGTTCGACCCTGCACGTATATCACAGAGCTATAACACAGGGAAAACCCTTGTCTGTAGGAACCCTGAAAACCCTAACCCTTAGGAATAGAACATAACAGAAAAGGAACAAAAGGGATATCTTGCCACGCAAATCCCCCTTTTACTGGTCCTTATAACCCACTAATTGTTGAGTTTCCTTCAACAAGATATATTGATAATTTTTCTTCTTAGCGCTTGTCACCCGATATGTATAGTAGGCAGTCTTCTAGCATGTTGTTAGAAAAACAGGATCATGGAGCAATAAAATAAAACAAATGCGGAAATAAAAAACAAAAGATAGATAATACAATAGAGACACAGATGTATGTGGTTCACCTAGTGTGGGCTACATCCACTAAAGAAATTGCCAGGTCCTTCCTTTATTATTATCCATCAAATGAAGGGAAACAACCTACAACACACCCGTTGTAACTTCCTCTTCTTTCTCTCACAGTCTCCTCACACATAATACAATATCCATAATGATATAAAGCCGCAATACATTTCCCTCATAAAAGAGGGTTTCCTTCTAAGGAAAAAACTCTAACATAACTTCTACCGTCAGATCTGCGACCTTATAATGAATGGTCTAGATTTACTATGAAATTACAATATACATTTACAAGGCAATTTTTCCTTCAGGGGCTTTGCCCCTGAACCCCCATCGGGGAACGTTGTCCCTCGAACCCCCGTCGGGGGCCCGCTTGCCCCCGAACCCTGGAGGGGGGGTAACCCCGCCCTACACTCCCCCACATGGAGGAGTGTACATTCTTCCGGGGTGTAAAGTCTTCATGGGGTATAAAAATGACTAAAAACAAAGACCTATGAATTAGGAAGATAATCAGGCTCCACAACCAACAATCTCCCACTTGGAGACTGATCTCAACAACTCCATCGTTGTTGTATATGCTAGACTATGATCCTTCTTGGACCTGGCAAATTTCTCATCTTTATCTTCATGTTTTAAGACCAACTAAAACTAAGCAGGAACTCAATTTCTCCCTGGTTACTCCCTTTGTTAACATGTTTGCAAGATTCTGGCTAGTGTGTATATTTTCCAACTTCAAATGTCCATCTTCCAAGACGAATCGTATGAAATGGTACATGAGTTGTATATACTTAGTCTTCGAATGGAAGGCTGAGTTCTTTGCAAGATGAATGACACTCTCACTGTCATAGTACAACCTGCTATTCTCATGCTTCTTTCCCAATTCCTCCATAAACTTATGTAACCAAATCATTTCTTTACTAGCCTCTGTAGAAGCAACATACTCTTATTTTGTTGTTGAAAGTGAAACAACCTTTTGTAGTTTCGAAATCCAACTTACTGTTGTTCCATCTATAGTAAAAACATAACATGTGGTGCTCCTGTTGTTTTTATCACCTGCCATATATGAATCAACATATCCATGTAGACTAGTGTCTGAACCTCCAAAACATAATGCATGAGTAGCAGTACCTCTAAAATACCTGAGAATCCACTTTACTACTTCCCAATGTTCTTTACCTGGATTGTTCATATACCTGCTCACAACTCCCACTGCATGTGCAATATCTGGTCTTGTGCAAACCATCACATACATCAACCTGCCAACTGTTGATGAATAAGGGACCTTGGACATGTATTATATCTCCTCCTGTGTCTTGGGACACATTTCCTTATATAATTTGAAATGGATGGACAAAGGTGTACTAACTGGTTTTGCATTCTGCATTTTAAACCTCTCCAACACCTTCTCTATGTACTCACCCTGAGACAATGTCAATTTGTGATTTTTCATGTCTCTTGTTATTCTCATACCAAAGATTTTCTTTGAGGCACCCAAATCCTTCATCGCAAATGAATTAGCTAATTTCTTCTTGAGCACATTTATATCCCACATATTAGACCCTGCAACAAGCATGTCATCTACATACAATAACAAGATAATATGGCTTTCATTTTCTATCTTTTTAAAATAAACACAATGATCATAATGACATCTACTATAACCTTGTTTAGTCATAAACTTGTCAAACTTGAAATACCACTGCCTTGGAACTTGCTTCAGGCCATACAAGCTCTTCTTCAACCTACATACCAATTTTTCCTTCCCTTTGACCTCATACCCCTATGGTTGTTGCATATAAATC